>JARVKI010000189.1:0-27788 GCA_036674765.1 Seiridium cupressi
CCCCCCCCCCCCCCCCCCCCCCCCCCCCCCCCCCCCCCCCCCCCCCCCCCCCCCCCCCCCCCCCCCCCCCCCCCACGACCGTGCATGCGTCACGATTTGTGACCGTCACAGCAGTCGAATCACATGAGTGGCACGAGGTTTACCCAAATGCCCGCCACGGCTGCGAGCCGCCCGCTCCAAGGTTTGTTCTGAGAAGTCGCGGTGACCTTGCATTGGACCGACCTCCTGCATCGTGGGTAGGTGACTGCAACGAAATGCATCTCGGCCACGCTGTGATGGGCACACAATACTGGTGAATACGTGTATTGTGTGGTGGTGAGGGAGAAGGAGGGAAGCTCCAGCTCCCAGCCGTGAGGACTAACTAAGGGAGAACCGTGCAGACCACCTGTGGGGTTCTCATCACGCTGTGGTCATGACCATGAGGCATCTCTAGTGGCACTGCGGTCAGGGGTACAGCACCTGAGTCATTGGAACAACTACGGTAAGCACCTGCCCACTGCAGTGCCAGCCTCCCGCCATGGCGTTGCTTCAACACAATTATGGAAGAGAAGGGCAATAGATTCCCAAGCCGCACTGATGAAGGGTGGCCACGCCTTGGATTTATGCCTGCCAGAGTGCCTGCATATACATAATACCGGGCTACATGCACGTATACGCATTGAGCCTTGAATCATTCACGTCAATGGGTCGATTATCACCAAGGTCACATCTGTTGATGAGCATTGTCATTCACGAAAACATATCTAGCTAGAGGGTCTATCGTAGTTTGTTGAAATGTCTGATCCTTTGGGAAAACAAGAGCTATAGAGGAAACTCTCGCTGAATGTCGTGAATGATAAAAGGATCATGTTAATCTGCCACACCCCACCGAACTCAAGACTATGAGACCGAAGTCAGTCAGGAGTCGAAGTGCACTAGCAGGCTCTGCATGACGGCGGAAACCTGGCAAGTCACACGAAGTGTGGCCTTTTGCTGCATAGGTTAGTACTGACGGGGTTGGGATAGGGACGCTAAATGGGAACGCTGGGATAAGGATGGAGATGAAAGCAAAAGACAGGAAAAAGCAGCAGACGAAAGGGGAGGGGAGGGTGGATTTGGTGTTGGGGAATGTAAAGAAAAAGAAGAGAAGGGAAAAGGAGAGAGAGCCGAAGAACAGCAGCTTTTATGCGTTTCTCTGCGTTCTACCTGGGAAGCAAGGACCCTGGCGGCTCGTCGAACATATAAGCCCATCATGACGTCTGAGAATGGTATCTGTGCGTAAAGACGGGGAAGGGATTATAAGCCATGCATGATGCAGTATCAGTGATGCACTCAAGCAATGATATTGTTGGCCGGACGGAGATCTCCCACGTGTATATCCTTCTCTTAGTCAAGTTTGGTGTAGGCAATGTCTGCATCGTACACGAAAGTATGATCGACTATCTAACGAAGCCTTCCTGCACAAGAAGCGCACTACAAAACTCGCGGGCAGATCTTATAATGATTTCCTCCTGCTGCCGTGGGAACGTGGAGTAGCAATATGCTGGCCCGATGTCCGGGGGAGAAGCGCCGGCGCATACCGTGTGTGGACTGATGCAGAAGCCACGATCGTCTCTAATGTACCAGGGGCTCCCAGACAGCATGTTGTCCAATTCTTCGTCCTCTGCCAGTCTCTATATTCATGAGAACCTAAGAGCCACTGGCCAGGACTTAAATACCAGCTTCGAGGGTGCCAAGTTTTCTAGACTGTGCTTTATTGCCGTTCTGTTGCCTCTGATATTTGCTACGTGAGTTTGTGCTTGTAGTAGAGCCTGTACCAAGAAAGCACCTCGTGCTTGGGCGCTACTTATACTGCGCAATATGCACAGCCATCTAATATTTTGCTTACGGCCGAGCAAAAGAAGTCGACTACAGGATACACACAAAATCAATTCGTGTCAAGCTCTAATGCCTGTGAGAAAGCTCACACCTCAACGACGTGTGCCGCTCTTGCTCGCAAGAATATTGCAACACTGGCAGGAGATTAAAGATATGAGAGGTAAGCTAACGGGGGAACGAAAACAAGGGGAGATTGTCACCTTGGGAGTATGCGAGTATGAAGATCTGTGGAAGGAAGGGGCCAGAGATGCTACATAAGACCTTGGCGGCATGGGCACTCTATGAAGGACTGAACAGAGCTGGTTTGATACAGAAGGAAATCATGAAGCGCAGAAGGAGGTTGAGCGCGAAGGAAGACAGCTTTTCCGAGCCCAAGATATATTTTTTCCCTCTTTGTTTCCGGTTCTACCCACTTGTCGCTTCTTGCAAGCGTTCTATTGGCCTTGAATATAGACTTCTGTTTCTGCTGACTCCATAACGATGGGAACTGAAGTGCACGTGTGCAGCGTTGTAGGTAGCAGTAATGCGGGGTAAATTAGCCGTGCGCTCAGCTTAGCATATCGCACGTCCACGCAGCAGTTCTCATAAATTCCCATTTAACCAGGCAAGAAGGGAGGGTCTGTTAAAGCGCGAAGATTTGATCAGATATCCGTTGTACTGGAATGAGAGCGACAGGGCCACTTGTCCCGTTGCTTCGATAACATTTGCAGCAGCGCCAAGGTACCCTCATCGCACGTTATACCCCAATCATGGAAATCGAGGTAATTAGCCCAATCTACGTCGCAATGCCGTTCCTAATTAACATTGTGGTAGCAAGATCCGATGAATGTGCCCCGGCGCTTTAGGTTTCCGGTCACAATCAAGACTCTGCCATGGGTTGAGATGACGGAATACGAGAAATGGAAGGCAAACAACAAGGACAGAATGGCACTTTGGGCCTCACTGCAAGACAATCACGGAGTAAAGAGAGATCCGGTTGGTGGTAGCTTCCAAAATGTGAGATGAAGTGATGAAAACGCACATACTTGAGAAGACTCGTGGCCCAGCTAACTCTTCAGACATGGAAGCACTTCCGGTTACCTCCCGCATACGAGAAGTCTCAACGTGACGCTTCCGAGCATATTGAAAAGAAGGACCAGCGCAAGAAGGATATCAAGGCACTAATGAATGGGGAGCCTGTTTACCATGGTGGAGAGATCGGAGAAGACGACATGCCTAAAAGAGATAAGATGCTTTCTCGATACATGCAGTCGTCTGCGGAGCCGGCC
Organism: Seiridium cupressi; assembly: GCA_036674765.1. Taxonomy (NCBI): domain Eukaryota; kingdom Fungi; phylum Ascomycota; class Sordariomycetes; order Amphisphaeriales; family Sporocadaceae; genus Seiridium; species Seiridium cupressi. Next base: position 3,126 of record JARVKI010000189.1, read on the forward strand.
TCCGTCGGTGATTGGCCGTCATCGCAGGAACGGGATGAATTTGTAGTGGCACAACACTCTTTGAATGAGGCGTTGCACCTTGACATAGCGCCTCATACTTGCTCTTCATGCGAGAAGCTATGCATTGACATTCGTGAGCTCGTTTCAGACAGCTGGATGCGACTGAAGTGGTGGGCCTTCGAGAATGGGCCCGATATCAGTATTGTTTCCCCCACGGGAATGACCGTCTATGAAGCTATATTGTCAGCCACTAACGGTTGTGCATTTTGGGCTATGTTGATGGAAGGGAACGACTATGACGGCAAATACTTTTCGAACCATCTAGCTCAAGGCTTGATTCCAGATCACGACCAAGTAGACGAGGAGCTTGGTGAACTGTATAGCGATGATGACAACAACATCATGCTTAGTTATATAGCCTCAAGGGAAGACGAGCCTTCGATTCAATTCAAGCTAGGCCGAGGCCCGGGCCAACCAACATACCTGCATGTTTGGGTTCCATCTGGTAAGTCGGCATGTCAACTAACAACGTCCCTGAGCTTCCATGCTGACACACATGACTCAGGTGATCGACTGCAACCATTTCTCCCTAATACTCTCCCTCCAAACCTTGTTCCCAACTCTGAACTGAGCTTCTACCATGCACGTAGGTGGATTGATGAGTGTATTGAGAATCATGAGGATTGCAACATAAGGGATTCTGAAGATAACAGCTTTATACCCAAACGAGTACTGAGCGTGAGGAAAGGTGATACCTGTCCCCTCATACAGCTCATCTCCCAACCGTCGGCAGCTCACTATGCCGCTTTGAGCTACTGCTGGGGCGGAGACCAGCCAGCGAAGACGATAAAGGACAATGTCGCGGCATACAGTGCTGGCATTGCGTTTGACTCGCTTCCCCGGGCCATACAGGATGCAGTTCTCGTCACAATCAGCATTGGAATCCCATACCTCTGGGTTGATGCGCTATGCATCGTTCAGGATGACGACGATGACAAAGCTGACCAGATCGTACAAATGCACAGAATCTACCGATGCTCGTACGCCACAATCGCCGCATCGGTGTCAAGTGGTAGTACTGAAGGGTTCTTGTATAACAGACGGCAGCTGCGGCCACTGAGGGTGCGTGGCAGGTTAGATGACAATGTATTCGCTGACCTGATCCTTTCGCCCGAGATACTTGCACAAGATGGGATTTCATACGAAGCCGACCTGCCACTTTTCCAGCGGGCTTGGACATTCCAAGAAACCCACTTACCACGACGCATTCTATCGTATGGTCATCAGGGATTGATATATCGTTGCCTATCATCCACGCACATTGAGGGTGTATCTAAAATCGATGATATAAACATATACACGGCCATCGACCCCGGAAACACTCGATACAATGCCTTGTCCCATCCTTACAGCTGGCAGGCTATCATGACCGCATATACCCAACGCCAGCTAACAGTAGCATCCGATAAACTGTTGGGAATAGCGGCGATGGCTGAAGAGTACTCCAAACAGAAGGGCACAACAGAGTATTATGCTGGCTTATGGAAAGAAGACTTTGCTTCTCAGCTGCTTTGGCTTACCGATAGGGAAGAAGACTCCTTGGCTCCTCGGCCGAAGCAATACATTGCCTCTTCTTGGTCATGGGCATCCGTCACCCGTCCAGTTTGGATGCACGATGATCTGATGGAAAGCGCGGGCATGCCCAATGGCCCCTTAGAGGAGCCTAGCACCATGTTGGACCACTTCTGCGTCCTTTTGGAAGCCAACATGACTCTCGTCGATCCAAAGAATCCTTTTGGAATGGTGTCTGCGGGCTATGTCAAAGTCAGTGCAAAGACAAAGAAGATCATGGTTCATATTACCCAGAGATCACCTTCATTAAAGATGGTTGGGCGAGATACTTCGATGACGGCGGATCAATGCCTTCTCCAGTGGCCTCGGTCCGGGGGCTACGATGCCCGGCTCAATTTCGACATTGATTACCCGGAGGAGGTCATTGATGGCACTATATACACTGCTGTTGAAATATGTGGGGTAGCAAGTGCGGGTGAGGATGAGGATAGTGAAGGGGAAGAAAATGAGTTGTTCGCCGGTCGAAGTTACGGGCTGTTGCTCGAGAGAGTGGGGAGTGATACGTACCGACGAATCGGCGTCATCACGTTGGCTCGACAAGATGTGTGGGGCTGGATGTTTGATGTTCCCGAGTCGCAAGTAATTACTATTATCTAATAATAAAGTATTAGATTATATAGGGTAGTATACGTTCGGGTTTAATTAGCCTTTTGATAGATTATTTATTTAATAGTATAATAGTTTTTAAAGGTTTACACGTTAAAAAGGGTAACTTAAAAGATTTAAATTATATATATATAAAGCTTAAGCTACTTATTACCCTATAACAGTTATTATAACCATATAAAATAATTATATATATAATTAAAAAGAATTAAAAAAAAAGCTATTAATATCCAGCTAATAACTATTCGTGAACTAAGGAACTATACATGTCGGTTAGCCGAGGCAAGGCCCGTGCCCTCTGGCAAGTAGACGTGGTCAGAGTAATATGATCCGCAGTACGTGTGAAGTCAAACTCATATGCTATATGAACTTCTGCGAACTGGGTAAAATTGATCGAGATTGGCCCGGAATTGGGCCAGTCGCAGAAACAACCATGTAGTGTATCGGACGTGCATGTCCCGGTCGTGTCACCATGTCATGCCTCTGAAGTGCAGGGTATAAACTCAGGGCAGCAGGGACAGCCTTCCAAGGGTATCTCTGTGCCATCTATGACCAATATTCCGTCATTGCGGCTGCAACGTGTAGACACGCTCCAATCATCTGCTCCTCGACATTGAGGGTCAAGGCAAAAGACAGGGGGGTTGTGAGGACACTGTGACTGATCCATACCCTCTCCATCCTGCCCTACAAGGATCCCATCAATAACCTCTGTATTTTCAACAGTGTCATCACTCTCGGCGTCTCCCTTTGGGATGGTTATGGCAGATTCCGATTGAGCCATCTCAGTTGGACCAGCTGGTAGTGTCACCCTCCTTAGTGCGACACAAATGCAATCGGAAAGGAGTGCCGAACGGCAGACCTCTTCCGACACAGTGCCATCGCATGCCGGGTCATCGCAAGCAATCAGGCGGGGGCAGCAAGGACATCCAAAAACAGGCTTCCCGTGCATGACTCCTTCCCATTGCCGGCAGTGATACGGCGGTGTCGCCCATGAGATACCCCGACACTCGGGATCATCGCAGGATATAGGCTTAACAATCTGATGAACACTCATACTAGGGCAAGAACTGAGATCAATTTCAAAAAAACAACTGAGATCTTCATCAGGTGAATATGTGCTGGGGGCGATGGCGACGCACATAGCCACACTGAAAAGGAGCAGAGTAGAACGCATGACGACGTTCACTGAAATGAAAATACGAAGAAGTTTTGTATTTGCAAAATCAGCGAGAAGCCGATGAATAGATAAGTAAGGGGAAAGAATGGATGCAGGCCATGGCCAGGTGGATAAGTAGCACTTTTGTTGGTGCTGTCATATTGTGGCGCAGCGTATAAATCCGGACACTTCAATCCCCGTACACTCGTGGTGAAGTCATGATGGGGGCCAAAAGGTATGTTGTAAAAAGCATGGATTCCGACCGCTGAGGCCGGTGACTGGGCCCCGATCAAGTATTATGCCATTCATGACAGCTTGCCCCATTATGTCCTCTGCATCGATATTATGGTTGATTAAATATGAACTATGCTTGATTTGAATTAACTTAGCTCCCTAGGAACTGTAAATCATACATCTAACCTGCACCCCTTCCCCGACACCACCATTATCGCCCATCTTGACACGGTTAGTTGAGTCTATGTCTGAATAGTGAGAGTTTAGATTTACACTTCTTGTAGTGGGCCACCAAGAAGGCCATAATGTTGACTTTCAACACAGCCTCCTCAAACGAACAAACAATCGTGAAAGATTCTCAGAGGAGCAACCTCTGGCTCAAATGCATCCACGTGGGGAGTTTCAGGTTTCATTTGAGGCAACCAAGTCTCGTGTAGCGTTCAGGATCTGATGCGGCTGAGATATACGCGCACTAGGCTGTTCGCACTCGACAGTAGCACGATAAGCTAGTTCCATGGATTTTAGTCGCACACTCTCGGAGAAATTCTGTTCATATCATGTGAGGGGTGGTAAGGTTGGTCTCCATTGGTGCATTTGTGTCTATTACTTGACGCCTAAGATTTTGATGCCTGTGTGGCCGGGCGCCGCTGTACCTCTTCTGAAAATATGCCCCAGTGCAGACGGAGAAAACGTTGCGAGACTTTCGACTTCCAAAATCTATCTGTGTGTCTTCTATTAGCCGCGAATGATATGGGTTGTAATCGTTCTTGGTACTACTCTGATTTATTGATATATCGAACCAATCGTTTGTTCCACATAGCAGCCCAGAGGCGGATGATGTTGAACAAAGTTAACAACCAGCTGCGGAAACTTATTCGTTGTCTGACTTCAGCCTGCTACCAAGCGCATTTAATTAGGGCACAAATATAATCCTCTGCCGACTTATATGCAAAGATTTATATGGGCGATAAGTTGGTACCACACAAAGTCGGCGTCTGGATGCTCGGAGCGCAGTGCCAATTAGCTGTCCAAACATCCCCAGTCCAAATTAACAACCAGATCTGGCAGACATTCTTTGCCCTTGGGGACGAAATACTGTCTGCAAGATTCAAATAAAGAGGAAACATTATGAATATTGAGTACATTGCTCCTCTCTGAGATAGCTTAAGGCCATTAGGTCAGCCCGACGGCAGTATCAAATAATCGAGAAAGGATTACGAGGCAAAATTGCCCCTACTCTCTTTAAAGACATTCAGCCGCATTCCCTCGCAATGGGCACATATCTAGTCATGAATCATCGACAATCTCGCCATCTACGAATACATGTTTGGCTGGGACCCATAAATGGGACAGTAAATAAGTTAGAGTCTAACATGAGAAGTTTCAGCTAACATATAACCTTCACCAGTGGCAGCATGTACAAGCTTATGGTCCACAGGGCCCACACTTTGAACGTTACTTTGTCATCGAGCACAGTGCGTCGTGTCAAAACGCGGGTTGCCACGAGGACGCCAAGGAGTGTCGGGGCGGCGTACCCAAACATGTGTTCCCGGACGTTCAGTCCGATGCACGCCGGGATTGCCATGCTCCAGACCAAGACCGGAATTGCAACCGACCAGCGCGCTGCAGAATCCCCAAGCACTAACGGTGCTGTGGATCGGCCGCGTGCAGCATCCCCTTCTTGGTCGTATAAGTCTTGGGCCTGAATCGTTGACATCAATACGCCAGCACAGAGAAACAACCACCGATGGACTCCTCCAATATCCAGTGGCATCTCGTGCTCAAGCCCCTTGAATGCAACACTCATTGCGCCAGCACCGATGGTTGTGATACCCAGAGCATTCATCAAGTTGCGCAGGACCCAGTGGCTATTGGCTAAGCCTAGATCATTATATACCCAGTTCAGCACAAAGAGGAGAAGCGTTTCCGAAGCACCCCCGAGGAGCGTTGTGGATAAGACCAGTGTCAAAGCAATGCTGAACACCAAGAGGTCACGTGCTCTCAAAGTAGTCAGGCGACCGGATGGAATGGGCCGCCAGGGCTTATTCAATGTATCTTCAGCAACAGATTCGGGGAGGCGCTGGTTGGCGAGATCGAGCACTAAGAGCTGAAGCCAGATCCATAGCAAGATATAGGGCAGCCGAAATAGCAAGACAGCAGGGGGTAGCGGTACATTGCGGACAGTGAAGCGTCCGGAAAGGACTGAGAAACTAGCGAAGAGTGTTTGTGGTAAAAGGACTGCAACAAAATCACTAGCGGTGACGAGGTACAACGTGTACAGGTGCTGGTCGAGGCGAATGAGTTTCGATCCCATTGTTCTGACGTAGACGTGAGAATTTGACGTTGCCCAAGTGATAGGGGAACTGTTACTATCACTGGCAGCTCAGGCTCTACCATGGCTGGCTTTTCAGAAAAGCTTCTTAGGTGTTCTGAACTGCTATCACGTTAGCAGCCAGTAAGGATAATGTCAGGTGCTGCCTAATCGGACGGGACCGAGACATCATGTATCATGATATAGAAGAAGGAAATGAGCCCGATACCCACTTCTGGCACTACCTTGACTCTTATCGCATCAGGTCATCCATGAGTGGTATACGCTGTATGCATAATCTTGAACCGGCAGATAGGAAGGCTCAGGACTGACAAATGCGGGCGGTGGGATATTCGTCCTCTTAGTGGCCATATTACATGCATACACACACTGGGATAAGACATCAGTCTGGTGCCGCTCGTGCCGTGGATATATGCATGATATCATTTTGTGGAAGCGAAACAATCAAGAACATACTAAATACCACGATCCTTCTCAGTATACCTCTCTGCACATCAGCCCATGACATGTAAGCTCCCACGATCCACATGAGAACCCTGCGTATTTGCCTTGCGACGCTTCTTGGAACTCAGGAACTCGCTCGCGTCTTGGGTCCGAATGTAGTAAGACAAATCGCACTCCTCATCCTGCTCCACTTGACTGAAGCCAGAGCCGAGCCAATCCCACCGGTTTCCGTTATATCGGACGTCAAAGTCATCGCCACGTAAGCTTGATATAGTCTCCATGTAATGCAGCCCACTACCAGGCCACAGACTGACCTTGTTGGTCTGGGCCGAAGCCTTGTACCACGATCTGCACGAGTCAGTCCATACCGTTTTCTCGATTACGCGAGACGCATGTGCATAGAACTCATCCACAGCCTCCTGTTTCGGGGCAAACGAGTGTATGTTCTCTGTCTGCCACCGATCACACCACTTCAGCATGTAGTCAGCCTGGGCTTCTATGGGTCGGTCAGTACATACAATGCAACGTGAGATTAGACGAGGGTAATTGTAGTAGTGCAGCCAGCAATTAGCGCCAATGGACCCGCACCGTCCCGTGCCACACCTCCAGAGCTCCAAGTCCAAACAGGAAAATCAACATACGAAAATGTACGTACCAACTGTTGATAAGAATGCTCCGCTCGCAAACGGATTGTTCGGTCCGTAGAAAACGAAATAGTTGGGAAATTCTGCCACAGCTACCGCCAGGTAGGCAGTAGCCTCCTGTGACCACAAATCCCTCAGATCCTTCTCGTTCCTCCCGAATATAGGGAAGTCGGGACGATGCGAAGTGTCGAACCCGGTCGCACAGATAAGTATGTCCAGTCGGTGCTCCTTCCCATCCTGATCAACTACCGAGTCTGGAGAAATCTTGCGGATAGGCCCGACGACCAAGTCCACGTTGTCAGCCGAAAGGCTTTCGATATACTTGCTGCCAGGGGTGGGTCGCCGGCAGCCTACTGCATACTGGGGGATGAACTTATCCTTGTCCGCATCGTTGTACTTGCTGCCCGCGAGCTGGCCCTCGATCCTTTGTGTTAGATGACGTCGTAGCGCCATCTGTTGAGGGTTGTCTTTGAGACAGATCCCAAAGTAACTATTGACGCGGTTCTCGAATTGCTTCCGCTTCGCCAATAGCTTCTGGGGCTCGTCCTTGAAAGCCTTCAGCTCATCTGCAGTGTAACGGCGGGGCCGCTCCCCAAAGGGCCCTAGAACCCATGTCGGCTGACGGATGAAAACGGTTAATTGGTCAGCGATGGGCTGAAGCGCCTCGAGCAGCTGTTGTCCGGAAGATCTAGAGCGAATCTTGGGTAAGTTCATGATATCGAGTGCCACCGAAGAACAGATCGCACCCACCCGTTTCCGATCAAACCAATGCGCTGGCCTGCAAGTTCCGGCGGGGGGGACGGCCACGCAGCGGAGTGCAGCTTGAGGCCCCCAAAGGTGTCCAGACCCGATATGTCTGGCCACTTGGGATTGCTGAGAACCCCTGACGCATTGATCAGTATGTCGCAGTCACACGTATCATCCTTGCCATTTGTCACTAGCTCCAGATTCCAGCAGCCTCGTGCATCGTTCCACTGCGCCTTGGTTACGGTCGTATCGAACCTGCAATATTGCAGTAATCCATGCTTCTTGGCAAAAGCCCCAAAGTACTCCTGCACTTCAGCGGCGCCAGCGTATGCGCTGGTCCAATCCGACTTCTGCTCCCATGAAAATGTGTAATTATGTGCCTCATAATCACATGCGCAACTGCAGTCAACATTTAGCCGCTGCAACAAAGTTCGCAAGCAAGAGTCTTGGACAAGGAGACGAACCCTGGATAGCGGTTAACAAACCACACGCCACCAACTGTGCTATTGCGGTCGAATAGTGTCAGCGTGAAGTCATCAAAGGATCGCTGAAGCTTGTATGCAAAGCATAGGCCAGAGGCACCGGCGCCAATGCATGCTATCCGCATATGGCGTTCGCTTCTGATCGGCTCCATGTTGACAGAATACCGACCTGAGCGAGTGTGAAGATGTTTGAATGACCTTCGCTGCTTTCCCGTGGACATTGGGGCTTATATACATCAATTGCTACTGTGCTCACAGAACCTTCGTACTGCTTGCCTACTTGGGAGAGATATTCTCTATCCGTGACAATATGTCGAGTACACTTACCCAAAAGGGCACCTTCTTGGCGGCCATTGCCTGCTCAATTAGCATCGTATATGTTAGATTGCACTCAAGTCTCCAAGGTCCACCAGCTAACGCTTACATAGATACTGGTAGTGGTTATATACAGGCTAACATTTCATCCTCTTGCAAAGTATCCTGGCCCCTTACTAGGCCGAGTTACGGACTGGTACTCTGTCATACGAAGTGCCAGAGGAGATCGTCATATCCATTTCCTGGAGCTTCACAAAAAGCACGGTCCCTTTGTTCGATTTGGCCCAAATCGTATCTCGGTGAATACAGCCGAAGGACTTGCCAAGATATACGGAATTAAAGCCAATACAAAAAAAGCTTCTTACTACCATGTTTTCAATGATGTCTTCAAGGGGGATAGTTCACTCACGACAATTAACGAAGATTTACACATGAGGAAGAAACGTGTGGTCTCCTCAGCTCTTTCGGAAAGCTCCGTTCGTGCGATGGAGGACATTGTTCTGAGAAATATTCGCAAGTTTGTTCAACACCTGGGCGCGTCATCTCACGACCAGTCAGCTGAAGTGAAGGGTTGGTCTTCGCCAAAGAACATGACAGACTGGGCTGATTACCTGTCTTTTGACATCATGGGCGACATATGTTTCTCAGGCTCCTTTCATATGCTAGACAAGCCGGATAACAGATATGTCTTGGACGTATTACCCAAGGGCGTCAACGGCCTTAACATGGTCAGTCGAGTGGACTTTGAGAACTTACGTGCAAAACTAATAATATAGGCAGAGCGGCTGGATGCCCGGAATCCTGCGTTTGAAGATTGGAAACATACTTTTTGCCAGCCTAAATGAGGCTATGAAGCGGTACGAAGCTTTTGCCACCCAGCAATCCACGAAGCGCTTGGCAATGGGTGCAGACTTGGGGTTCGCTGATGTCTACTCACATCTGCTCGCTGCCAACGCGAAGTGCACGAAAGATGGGAAACAAGCTCTGTTTACGCCCCACGACCTCGTCGGAGAGTCCAGTCTTCTTATTACGGGAGGTAAGTTAGCTGAGTAGGCGTGGACATCTGTTTCCCGTCTCACATTGATTTTCAGGTTCGGACACAACCGCAACGGCCATCTCGACCACATTCTTCTATCTACTCCATAATCCTGAGACATACGAAAGGCTTAAAAGTGAGGTTCGGCCACTGTTCTCGTCCCTTGAGGAAATTCGCGGGGGCGCAGCATTATCCTCCTGTCGATGGCTGCGGGCATGCATCGACGAAGCGATGCGAATGTCCCCTGGAGTCCCCGGTCTCTTACCCCGCGAAGCGCTAGCCCCCGGTGTGGAGATTGCGGGGCAGCTCTTTCCACCCGGAGTGGATCTCGGAGTGGCACATTATGCTATTCATCACAACGAGGCCCTCTACCCTGACTCGTTCTCTTACAAACCACAGCGGTGGCTCGCGGAACCTCAGAAAGACGAGACGATTGATGAAGCAAAACATCGCGTCCAATTAGTGCAGTCTGGCTTCTGCCCCTTCAGCATTGGACCGCGGGGTTGCGTTGGCAAAGGGTTGGCAATGAAAGAACTCATGATCACAATAGGTCGCGTCGTATGGCTTTACGATATGCGGTTTGCACCCGGAGAGGATTACCGTGGCTGTGGAGGGCCGGGAAAGGGCTATGGACGGCAACGGGACTTTGAGTTTCAGCTCAAGGACATGTTTGTATCTAAAACGGATGGGCCAATGGTGCAATTCCGCAGGCGTTAGATGCGCTCTTATGTACCTAGGTAACTATCATGCAAGAAATGAAATTTTCCGTGTCTTTTATTTCAACCTGCAATGATGGAACACTTCCCTACTACTACTAGATGTCCCGACATTGCCCCTCAAAAGACTATACTAGCGAGGGAGGAGTTGAGTCTGAAGACTTCTTGACCTATACTTCATGAGATATTGACAATATTGTCCTGAGGTATTTGGATGCAAGTGCTTGGGTATGATCACTAGTGGTCGATACCATATATATCCGTCAATCTTTCGAAACTCCCCTCGGGAAGCCTCTGGTCCCGTGAGATAGTCGTGGAGTTGGTAACATTGATACCCCTTGGTGGTCTTTTGGGTCCTGAGCCATTGGAGTAATTGCCCATCGGGATATCGCTACCACCAATTGTCACAATATGCCTGTTGTACGATGACGGGCCAGATGATAGCTTTTTGCCGGACCCAAATTGATCTGTCCCCTCAGGATCGCCGTAAATGACCTTATTGAATACGGGCCGCAACACTGGAAGACACGCCGCCACAATAGCCACACAGTTCTCGACAACGGACCACATGGAAGGGAACGAGTTTACCCAGAAGCCATCCGAGAAAGAGACGCCAGCGACATACGTCACTCGGACAATAGACACAACGACAACGAAAGAGCCCAAAAGAAACATACAAGTGAGCTGCAGCTTGCGTCGGAAGTCCGTCTTCAGACGCCAGATGAAAGGCATCGGGAGACAGAGGATCGCAGCGTCTGTCAGCACATTAAGACTACTGACAGCAACCAGCTCAGAGCCAAGATTGACACAGTGTGCCGTAATAGACTTGTCCCAGTTAGACTCCACAGGTGTGCACTGGAATATGTTGGTCATCACAGCGGTTATACTGTAGGCAATGACGAACGCTCCGACCCCAACACACACCCATTTGAACCGTTTGCCAGGGAAGAGTCGGTGATAAAGCACGAGTATAGAGACCTTTGTGGAGACGAGAGCGGGGTTGTAGATGACTCCAGCCGCCAAGGTACCCTTCGCAAAAGGCACAACTCTCTCCGGGTGCTCAAGGGCAGTGACAATCGTGTGGCGTCCGAGTCCATACACGGTGACGAAGATGCAAAGCCCTACAAAAACGGATGTGAAGGACTATTCAATGATAAGCGACACGGCAATGTATGATCTAAGGAACGGCTACGAACTAGTGCAACAAAGATGAGGTAATCGTCCCATCCTAATGGCTGAGCTTTGAGACGCCTGGCATATATGCGCAAATACACAGCGATATATGCAGCGACCAGGCAGACTACGTCGGCAGCATAAAGGTTGGGTTGCAGATTCTCATCGTAGAGTGGGACTTGAGCTTGGAGTTCCGGTGGCAGAGCAGCCACGACCTCGGGTGGGATCGCCGCAGAGGCAGACCTCAGAATCACGGCGGGTGCCATTTCTCGACAACGTAGGAATTGAATATGTGGAGAGTGTCAAACTGTGTATAGGACTTTATGTCGCTGAGAACCTAAACTTGCCTGGGACGCGGCGTCGATTGGTGAGGTTGGTGAGGACAACTGTCTGCTTATCGAATACATGTATGTCATTTACTGTAGCGAGATGTGTGACGGGAGATTATCCAAGGATTTGGGGTATCAGATTTCGAAGGATTGTCCTGACGACTGATGCAGTCCTCGCTTGGGCTCCTGGTCACCACTCTTTAGAACTCCAAATGTCATTGCCCATGAATCCTGAACTAGTACGGGCATACGTCAGTGCTGGCGGCAGGCCTGGCAGTTCTCAGGCTTACGGGAACTATCCTCCTTGTTCACTAATCTAGCTAGTGCCAGGCGCCTACTGTGCATACTGCATGTATGTAATGGGATACGCGACAGGTGTAATCAATCTGCACTCGCGCGCGAGAAAAGAAAACAACAACGCCTTATGGCAAAACGTGCAGGGGGCCCAGGCCTTTGTACGCCCAGGAAATAGGGCTAGGAGCCGTGCAGCTTCCTCATTCCTCCAGTGCTACACACAACGCGGCCGGCTCCCCAATCAGCGATTGTGGGGGCTACACGGGTCACACTTGGTGTCGGCGCATACCCTGATTAGTGCCTACACCTCGCGCGGGCTGAAGGAAGGATCCGCCAACGGGGCCAATGAGATTAACGACTACCGTCATTAGTGCTTATCCCGTGCGTATTCCTACAATGTACGGTAACAAAAATGCAACGCTATAGGTAGTACGACATGTAAGGCTCAGCCGACTCATGCATAGCACCATTTTTGATTGTCTAAAGGATCACCCAACAGAAGACATTTCACTTTCCAACCTGAGACACGTGCACGTCCTATCAACAAGGGAACGTGCACGGGTAAGATGTCTCTCATAAGCTCTCAACCCACAAGTCTCCCACTTGATTCCTTGTTCCTTATTCTAGCAGCAAGCTTGAGTGAGATCTGATTGGAGGTGTCAATATGTCTCTTATCACAACTACCCCAGGTAAACACCTTTGGGCCCTTGGTGCTAGCTTGTGCACCCTTGTCAAACTCCCTTTTCTTGCACTATACTATTTGCCTCGTTCGAATCGACCGCAACCGGAATGGACTATTCTGCAATGTATTATGAACAATTTGATGAACGCCTTCATCTATCATACTGCCATCGTCGAGGCAGTCACACCTCTGGATCTCAAGCCTGGAGCTTTAGGTGATCGGTTCATTAACATTCCACCGGTGGCTGACGCGCTATCTACCGGTATTCTTACGTCAGACCCAAACATCAAACCACAGCCAACTGGGGGAATATGGTTCCCCACAGCCTTCAAGGGTGGGCTTCCCAAAACTGCCAAACCGATCATTCTTCATTTCCACCCCGGCGGATATGTAATGGGTGATGTGAGAATGGATGGCGCATTCGCAGCACGTCTTCTTGTCGAGAAGATCGGATCTCACGCCCTTTGGAATCTCTACAGACTGGCATCCAACCAGAATGGGCGGTTCCCGGCAGCCCTGCAGGATGCATTGGCGGCCTACAGCTATCTACTTAAGGAGCTATCCATACCTGCATCGCAAATCATCCTCTCCGGCGACTCGGCGGGTGCACATATTGTGATATGCATGCTACGATACCTCTCAGAACACGGCAAGGCTGTCGGACTACCTGCGCCGCGCGGAGCTTTACTTTTCTCCCCGGCTATTAACTTTTTGGCGGCTACGGAGCCAGAGAATGTCACGAAGAACCGAAACTTCAATAATGACTATATGGACCCAACATTTATGACTTGGGGGGCTCGACGTTTCGTTACTGCCGATCCTAAGGCGACCCCGTACATGAATCCCTTGGTTTCAGCATTCAAGAGCCCTTGTCCAATCTGGGTGTACTGCGGCGGCTGCGAGATTTTCTATGATGATGCCACTGAGTTTGTGAGCAAGATGAAAGAAATTGCTGGCAATGACGTGACTTATGAGGTAGAACGGTTAGCTAATCATGATATCTTCTTTGCTGGCAATCTGCTGGGCTGGAAAAAGAAGGCTGAGAGGATTGCAAGTGAGGCTGGTCGATGGGTAGCCAGGTTGGCATAATGAGCAACGTAGGGTTGGGTAGTATCACTAGATATCAATTTCATTGAACAAGTACATTTTTCAACAATATTGCCTGTGTATGAAGTCTACCTACAACAGATGAGTGGGCAAATCCCAAAACAATACGTTCCTGGAGCAAGTCCTTGTTACCAGAGATGACAATTATCGAGAGTCCCGACACCGGTTACATAAAGGAAAGGACGGCGAGGCTGAAGTCTATTGAGTTTATAAAGATATGAGTTGAAAGTATTATCAAGGTGACATCCGTCATCGGAGGACCCGCGTTGTTACGAGTAAACTACTTTTAAAAGAGATGACTAAACTCCTTGGCGGTATAGACACCCTTGACAAAACTATGGGGGAGTAGTTGTCAATAGACTACATTTATACGGCCGTAACATTGTTGATGTTCAAAATTGCGCAGTAAGCGCATCATTAGGGCGTCTTGAAACCCATCACCCTGACTACCTATGAATAGTTGAGTCGATACGAGTTTATATCCATCCTGCCCGCCCAGAAGCTACTATTTCAATACTTCTTTCGCACCGAGCGAGTCGGCTCGAGTCACCCACACAAGGTAAAATGCAATAACAGCTTAAATACCCAAATGAAGGGCGTAAAAAGGTAAGGCGAAAGATTTTAGAATTTCTTTTTAAAAGAAATTTAAAAAAAAAAAAAAGGTCTTTTATTATTAATAATTATTAACTTTTAATAGAATAGTTAAAAAACTTATTATTATTTAAAATCTTATAATAAGTTTTAAATAAATTATTATATATGTATATATATATATATAATAAAAATTTAAATATATTAATAAGCGTTGGAAATAATTTTATATTAGCTAACCGCTTAGTGATTATCGGTTCCCTACTTGAATAATAGCTTTCTGATCTTGGTTGACAGGTTTTCTTTGGTCCATATGCTCTCTTCAGCACACCCAGTCCCACCAGAGGTCACCAGAGGTCGACAAGCGCGGCGCCTCGCACGTCTCGACTGCATCATGGATTGAAGACGCTCAAGCGCAGCACACAATGAGACAGCATTCCGGCTTTCGGTAACCTTCCCATCACTCAAATGATTCAACAAGTAGCCAACCATATCTATTGGCGCAAGCTTTCCATTGGCAAACCTGATGGTCGTGTCGAGGTCGGTTTCGTCGTTTATTAGCGCTGCCACAAAGTGTTCTATGTTATTTGGATCTATCATACCAATAACATCGGTACTGTGTATTTGGGGGGCAAACATAAAAAGAAAAAAAGTTAATATGCTGAAGCCGCTAGCAAAGGAGTCGGTATCCCCAGGTCCTTTTTCTATCTGAACTATCGGCGGAGAGTAGTTAGGATCTGCTCCTGCACTAACAAGACTGCGGGCAATCTTGACATCAAGTTCAAAGCAAATGATGAAGTTGGAGCCTAAGAATTCAAGCAACACGTTCTTGTAAATCAAGCACTCTAGCAAGTCTGCTGCGTCATTTGTTGTAATCTGCTGATCACCTCCAGCCCGTAGGGAAACATTCTGCAGAATGATCCGAAGCATGGAGGGCAGCGAGAACAGGACACACACGAGAGCAAGTCCCTTGTTGCTGCTAGATTCCCTGATAGCACGTGAAATACCTTAGTGCATAATGGCTCCTGGGACAGCATCGTTGGCAAGCTTAGCACCTGGCCTTGGGGGACCGCTAGGCTGCCCAAAACTCAGGGTCTCGGGTATCCTACATACACCCCGTGAGCTCGGCTGGAGCATAGCCGCGCCAATGAGCACATTTGACCAATGTCCTGTTATCTTGTTGTTTTTGACGTTTACTAGATTGTTGTCGTTCCAAAAGCCCGCCGACTCCCATGATCTTTGAAGCGCATCGTCGTGATCGACAAGGTATTTTGAGTCTAGGGGGCAGCCCCTGGCCTCAGCAAGATTAGCCAAGCAGAACGCCGGCTTCAAGTGAGACCAAGTCCTTCCTCCCAGCACTCGGTAGTCTATAATCTTTGTTGGTCGGTCGGTTCTTGAAAGAAGAATGCAGGACCAAGATAAAGAGGCGTAAGGATTGAATTCGGCTGAGCCAGTCAGGGCCTCAAGTTTGCTGGACATGGATTTTCCTTCCAAAAATTCGAATGCCGTTTTGTGGATAAATCCTACATTGTCGTCACAAAACGGTAGGAAACCGCCCGCCCGCCTTTGCAATTCAATCAAGCCAAGACATCGACTGCTCACCCGTGCCTCTATGCTGTGATGTCTCGACTTTATTTCCTGGTCACTTATCGGTTTGTTGGAGCATTTGAGGACGGAATCCCAAGTTTCCAGTGCAAACGAGATATGGAGAGTGGTCAGCGGCGCGAAGAAAGGACCACCGTCTTGACTTTGTAGGTTTAATAACACCAGCCTAATTAGTTCGGCGGCTTGCGTCCTATACTCAGGGGGTATGCGTTGTACCATGTGCTGGTACAGATCCTTGATATCTGAGGGCAGTTCGTCAAGTCGTGACTGGAGCTCGCTAACTGTGTCACCGTCGCGAAGGCCCTGCAGCAGTGATTTTACCACCAATCTGACCCATAGGAAAACCCCAGATGACTTCTCTACGATCTTTTCCATAAGCTCAACCCATCCAGGATCGCGATAACGTTGGTAGAGCATGCGGTCTTCGACATATTGACGAATATCGCTTTGTGTCAAGTCCTGGAGCCGGAGGGATGGGAAATGGCCGAGCGCATGTGTACACGCGGTAATCGGTCGGCTAGACACGAGAAGTTTGATGGAGGACGTATTGTAACATATTTCCTCCAGGAAGTCCAAAAGGACTTGGTGATCACCATCGAACTCATCCAGTCCATCTATAGTCAGACAAATTCTATACTGTCTCTTTGTGGCTGCCTTCAACCTCTTAAACCAGAGTGTAACTTCAGTCATGGTTGGTTCGGCAAAGCCTTCCTGAACCAAGTGGCCTGATTTTTCGGCTTCCCGACACAGCTCCGGCATCACCTGTGGGATGAGTTCAGGTCGCTGTGAAAGGATGTCAAATAGCAAAGAACGTAGCAATCCGACCTGCGAATTTTGCAGCGGAGTCCCAAGAAACCAAAAGAAGAACGAGGCCGTGACGAGGGGTAATTCTCCAGCCCAAGCGTGAAGGTGTTCCATTGGTCTTGGATCAGAAGAGATGAACCTCATCAAGGTCGACTTCCCCGACGCAGCCCTCCCATTGATCCAGTAGCAACCAGCGTCCTGCTTCGGCCATTTCGGGAAATCTGACCACAGGACATTGTAGTAGGAAGGAGGGTGATAAATCCATTCGAACGTCGTCTTGTGAGCAAGCCCAATGCTCTCAATACGGTCTCGTATGTATCGAAAATGGAGGCAGTTGAGGATTCGACGTTGAATACGGTCAAAGTCCACGAAATAGCTAGAAGCATCACCGGCCAGGGTCCCCGCGCGTGTAGTCATGATCTTGTTCAGCCGAAAGTCGCTTGGATCCTCAAGTCGTTGTAAGTCTGTTCCTCTTCCCAAGATGCCAGATGACAGCGATTTCGTATCGCCGTCTCTGAAAGTCAGGACGGCATCTACCAAACCAGACTTGCGCCGACTTGAACTCTGTGCCTCTAACTGGTGGGTGAGCCGAGTCTCTTGCTTGGATAGGCGATCTATTATATCGGCATGATTGATAGACAAGATCTGAACGATCTCGCGTCCACTCTTGTGGACTTCCGACAAATCCTTGCGGTTCTGTGCGGCATATACATCTGTCTTTGCATTTAGGTAGCCCAAGATACGGATCGAAAGATCGGTGCGATAAGCATCTAGACGATTCTTGAGCTGATCTAACTCATCTCTCTTCCAGACCGTTTTGATGGCTTGGAGAAAGGAGTACCACTTAGAACTGTTTGCTTTCGCTTTCAGCGAATTGAGCAGATCAAGAAGCTGTTGTGCGGTTACGCTACACTCATCTAGGAGTGCGTTTAAGGCCTGATGATATGAGCGGTTGGTATTTATGTAGGGAAGAGATGAAGCTCACCCGCTCATACTCGGCAACAGGACCTTCAGGACCATCATCTATAGACGGACGTCTCCTCAGAACACGAGTATAGGATGCGAGCTCGTTTGTTGACAACTCGAAAGACTGTGCAGTCAATGTTTGTCTCTCGGCTTGTATTTCAATGGGTGTCCTTGAGGAGCTCGAAGAGGAATTCGAAGAATGTGACAGCCGCCGAAGCGACACTAAGTGCAGTGATGGGATCCATCCGTCGTAGGGAGTGGGTGCTGGTGTACCTTCCTCAGTCACTCGTGGACCAGGCACGGATGCAAGGAAGCTGCCAATCTCCACAATACGGTGGCACTTCTTGGTGTAGAATAACTAACAAGCTTCAAGGCGTAGGAATTACATCGGCTGACGATTTTTATCTTTCCAGTCCAGGTTTTGGCTAATATTGGCAGCCTTGTGATACGTCGGGCCGCCATGCAAGCTCAGCCACCATGCAAACTCAGCCATTATGCAGACTCAGCCACTATGCAAGCTAAGCCATTGTCACAGAATAAGTTCTGCTGATACGTTCGTTTAATTGAGTTGCTTGTGTAGTTCTATTTGTTTGAGGCGCTGAAAGCTGTCACAGATCAGGAGGGTTTAAAGGCTGAGCAGCTTAAAGGTCCCCAGGGGCTGCTAACCTATCTAACTGCTACAGCTGGCACGTGTACCCTGCTGGGTGATGGGCCGCAGGCCCCCCACTGTAGCGCATCAACGAGGGTCACTATGGAGGCCTTACTTTCCTACTAGGCACTTTCCTACTAAACCATTTGGCGCCTGAGATCCAATTACAGAAGGATGCCTTGCACAGCTTGGGCCGGCTTCTACGAAAATTGGTATGAGTTCCATGTCTAGAGATAGATCGAGGAAGACCAAAGACTTTCGGGACACGGGTTGAGAGCAAAGCACGACTTGTCTCTTAAGCCGATTGATATGTTATACCTCGTCAGCCATGCTCTGAAGAAATATGGGTGCTCTTATAATGACGCAGGAGTATATGAAGACTTATGATAGGGTTCAATGGTACGATCCATATTCACGAATAGTAATATATATTCAGTCTTGGTGAACCTCCGTGCCTTGCCGGACTGATTTCCCGCGGCTATAACTCCAGGAGCAAGGCTTGAACAGAACAATATATCATTTTTACTTCGCTGTCTACGAGTACGCTGTCAGTTAGGGTTGATCTAACCGGATGAAGCCTGTTTTACCTGGCCAATTTGATCCAACCGTTCCGGTTCACGCCCGTCAACGCCTTCCGCGACGTAGAACATCCTCGCTCTACTACTTTGGCGCGAAACAAATGCAATGTGAAAACCATTGTACTTATCGTGGAGTGCTTACATCTACGATTTGCAAGAGACGCATGCCCTGGAGGTTTCTTCACGCTTAAAGAGACCAGCCAGCGAGATTCTCGATGTGGTAATGTATCATGTGGATTATGAATAACTTCAAGACTAAACAGGATGCCAGCGCTATATCTCAGTGCGCAGATACTGGTCAATTCAGATATGCAGGTGCGACAAAGACAACATGTGGCGCCACTAGTTTGAAGACTTGATCGCATATTAGCAACATGCAAACGGCTGCGTGGGTATTATTGCTTTGCCATCTGTCAAAGGCAATTGAGTGGCACAGTTGAAGTCAGCTGGAAAATCAGGAGAACATCGAGATCTTGGACTTGCGTTCTTTTCATCATGTCACGTTTTCATTTGAATCGTATAGTATGGAACTCGTTCCCAAGCATCCGCCTCTACCATATCATCCACAAGCATGGACAAGACGCCACTAGACCAACTCTCTACTCTCAAGCAGATTTATCTCAACATCAATAAGCGGTCATGGTATGCTTGTATGGCATTCCAAAATCCGTTGGAAACCCTTGAGTAAGCACCAGGAATTTCCCAGCTAGGTCTCCAGATCCCACAACGCCTCTAGATTGGCACTGGCATCTTCGGACTCATGGTGTTTCCAAACATACGGTTTCCACTGCTTGCTTGCGATCCCATCTGTATCTTCTTCATCGTTGATTCCGTCCACATCATCTCCTTTCTCGGTGACGTCCTTTGGAAGCTTCACTTGCTGTTGCCACTTGAAGTAGTTATCTTTGTCCCAGATCTCTTTGATCTTTCTGAGTTCGTGTCTGTTTTCTCCGAAGTACGCTCTTTCGTACTCGTCTCTGTCAAGGTTTCAATCTGGGAAGTTGATGAACGCCGCCTCTCCTTGAATGGAGTAGGGCCGGAACTGTTTCTTGAGCTTCCACATGAACCGTCGCATGGCTTTCTCCATCCACTTGTCCTTCCATAGAACCTCGATGTAACAGTGATAAACCGTGTCGCGCCAGTAGAAGGCGCTTTCTGTCGGCCCCATCTTCTTCCCCGCCTGGCCGCCGGCGTGGATCCAAGTAACGTCCATCTGTACACTATCACCCGTGAATTTATTGCGGAATGCGGTCATCCTCTCCTTACACATAGCGGTGATCTTGTCGACATTGTTTGTGATTTGCTCACGATTGGTGTGGAAGGTTCCGGTAAGATGCGCCGTTTCAATTGTTTGCCAACCTCGTCGGTCTCGATATTGTCGTCGATCAGCCTCTCAAACTCCTTCTGGCTCCCATCAAAGTAGACATTGAAGCTGACGACATCGGGGACATTTTGACGAAGATTGCACACCCACATACTATCCATGGTAGTCTCTCCGGCCATTCAGTTCTGTAGAATGCGTTCATCGTGTCCAATAGTTGAGCTGTCGCCTCCTGTTCGTCTTTCGCCTTCTGTTCATCCATCTTCGGGGTGCCGTCTGCTTTCTTCTTTATCTCGCCAGATGCCCAATTGAACCTTCCACCCATTACTTTGCCACCAGCCCTCGTAGATAGGCGCAAGACTCTGAGCTTCATTTGAGTTATCATCCCGAAGTTGCCGGATCCAGCCCCACGCAAGGCCCAGAAGAGCCGGCCTTTGTCAGACCCCTTAGGGTCCTGTTCGCTCACCACTACAATCTTTCCATCAGTCGTCACGATTGTAGCTTCCAGGAGAGTATCAGACCCCATCCCGAAGCTTCGGCCGAAGGGCGCTAGACCACCACCAAGAATATAACCGCCTACGCCTACATAAGGGCACCGGCCTCCATTAATAACCCATCCGTCGTATTCACCTTCTATCAGATGTCGGTAGACCTCACCCCACTGGCACCCAGCTCCAACGGTGACGATCTGAGATTTCATATCCAGCTGAACCGTATTCATGCTCCTGAGATCGACCAAGATCGTCTCCTTCTCGATGGCTGTCGAGTGTCCAGCGTACGAGTGGCCCTTGCATCGAATGGTAATGGGGATCTTGGCCAACCTTGCTTGTTCGACGACTTTTTGAACATGCTCCGTGCTCTCAGGCTTCAGCACACAAGGAGGTCGGGTAAAACGGAACAAGAGGTTCGAGGTCACAACAGCTTTCTCGTAATCTCGATAGGTTGGTTCCTTCGGCTCCAGTACAGGGATCCCGCTATCTTTGAAGCCCTCTATGAGGGCGTCTATTGCCTTGGCCATTTTGGATAGCGACAGTTTGGGTTCCTCAGTTGTTTCACTCGACGGATAGCAGAATAATGAAGGAGAAGCGCCTGGAGCAGAGAGTCGAAATGCTTTTATCGGTACCACGTTGGACCATTACGCTAATGAACCTTTGTGTAGCGTAGGAACCCCACACCTACCATTGAATCAACATCGGCATACGCTCCTTCGCGGGACGAGCCGTGGGACGAGGCTGGCTGAGCGTTCCATGTTGAGACTAGTAGATGCAAAGGGGCTGGGCGTATATTCGAAAACGGTGGGATCGTCGACTTCAGGGTATTACAAATCGCAGCAAACAACCAACAACTGGACCAAATTATGCCAGCGTGGTACGTGCAGCTGAAGATGCTGCAGCTGAAAGTCCAAATGTAGCATCGGACACAGCACATCACTACCGGACACGATGCAACCCGTGTGGACTTTGCCGTTTTAACCGCTCAACCTTCGTCTATCACGACTCTTGAAAGCATAAAAGAAAACATAAAGGCCTTGATTTACTCCAGTAAGAACCTCCCACAGATATCAGTTAAGGCATCCTCAGGAGAATCACTTGAGATTTTCGCTATGGCCGATACTCAGGACAAAAACGCGTCTGCGCGTGAAAAGGTTGTCAGTTTTGTTCTTAACCTCCTCAGCTATGTTGTAGCTTGGGTCAGCAGAGCCTTCAACGTGAACGTCGGAATCAAACCGCCCCTGAATCCCTCATTGGACAAGGTAAGTCACGTAGACAAAAAGTCATTTTAAGAAAATCTTTCTGATCTGTCACCCGACAGCTAGTCAACCCCTCCAGACAGGCCGACGATAAAGCTGCTTTTGTTGCTGACGTAGAAGGCTTCGTCACCAAAACACCGAATAGCGTCAAGAACTTCTTCAAAGGGAAACCAGACTACAACAAAGACGTTGCCCAGAGAGCCGCTGACCTTGCTGACGACCCGACCACGCCAATCTGCCAAAAAGGACTTGCTTCCCAAGACGATTTCGGTGTCTTTACACCAACAGGTGCTATATTGCGGTACGTGGAATGCCATCAACCTCTGAACCAATGGTCTCCATTTCTCCAGATCGAGCCTGACCCCCTACTACAGATGATAGCGGCTCCATGAAACGCGATGGCCGCTGGGATGCTCAGCGCAATCTGGCCAACCGCATCGCTCGCATCACTACGCGAATCCTTCTCCCCAGCGAAGGCGTTGCCCTCCGCTTCATCAACCAGAACGTGGATAACTCGACCAGCCTCACATACGAGCAGATCGGAGACATCATCGGCTCGACCAAGTGGGGAGGCGACACGCCCATTGGAACGAGCCTGCGGAGCAAGATCCTCCAGCCTTTGGTGTACGACAAGATACAGAGCAACGTGAAGCTCGACAGGCCATTGTTGGTCTCGATCATCACAGACGGAATGCCGGAGCCGGAGCCCAGGAACACTCTAGTTAACACCATCGTCGATTGTGGGGATCGATTGATGAGCGCGGGGTATGAGCGTGCAAGTATGTCTTCTTCTTTTATCTTGCTTAGTCAATGAGATTCACTGATGATACTTTTGCTTTGGTCTCTTGCTAACTCGTTCCAACTTCCAGGTGTAAAGTTTGTGATCGGACGCGTTGGCACAGCCAAGATGGCGGCTACGTTCCTGTCAGAGGTACAGGCTGACCAAAGGATTGCTGACGTGGTACATGTCGTCGACGGTAAGTTTGATTTGGTCCGTCTCCAAGCTGGGCGACCGATCGCTGACTGGATTGTAGATCAAATGGATAAGAAGATGGAGGACGTCAACGACAGCATGGAGCTCGACCGTTGGGTGAGTACACTTCTACACGGTGCGGCTTCCGAACGCTTCCCTGCTCTGCTAACCTCGTCTGTAGCTTATTGAGACCCTCTTCTCGCCCATAAAAGATGCCGGAGGCAAGAAAACGAATTAGTCATCGCTTTGTAGACTAAAGTCCAAGTGCGTCGTGGGTCATACTCGCATTATCACAGGTGTGGAGGCGGTCTTCCGATGGACATGAGGTCGAAACTAGGCGGCTTATCCAAGGACCTTGAATGCAATTGCTTGTAGCTTATCACTACACTCATACGCAAATTGACCATATGCAAACAGCCAAACAACCCAGCATAGATGTGAGGATCTACGCGTATATTGTATATTACTAATACTAAATCCTCATAACCTCCACCAGCATCCTGGTTCTTCTGTCACTACATTGTATCTCGCAGAGGCGAATCTTCTCCGTTTACAGTTTAACCCCATCGGAGTCTTGCATTGAAACATTGGTTGCAGCCGAATTTGAACCTCCTACAAAGTTCTGCCGCCTGATTGCCCCTTTAAGCTGCGTAGACCTAGCCGACCTTACAGTTGCTGTCACGGCACCAAGACGCCACTAAGGCGCTAGCGGCACGGCGCCTACAAAAAGCCGTCACACTAGCCTAGAACTTAGTTTCCTCCTTTCTTCTTCGTGCAACAACAATATACCAAATCACCAGCATATAGGACCGTGACAGTTAATTTATTTAGTTCGCGTAATTTTTGCACTTTTTTATTATTAAATCGAATTGTACGTATTATAAAATTTTTTATTTAATATATATAAGTTAAACCTGCGTAGGTTAAACTTACGTAGATTAAACTTACTCGCCGATACGTTACGCCGTAAAAGCTTAAATCTTTTACCTATTATATAAATATATAAAGCCTCGAAGCCGCCGTTTATAAATGCTTTAAGCTTATCCCTTATTATAAACTTCTTAAAATAAAACTAAGAAATCGTTAATTATTAGATTTTTAAATCGTTTATTTTATTATAACCGCTCCGACGAAGGCGTATAAAGCTTTAAAAAAAACTGGGTTATATATTTAGGAAGCGACGTTTTTAACGAATAGTTCCGGTGGTTAGTTAACCACTAAATTAAAAGGAAATACGGAGGAGGAGGCTTAAAAGTTGGTACTACTATAACGTCACGTTAGTAGTTAAATAGAATTATAATTGCCCTCCCATATTACTCCTTAAAAGTTTCTACGATGGGGCCTGTCTGTAATTAACGAAAAACCCGGTGAGATACATCGGGGCTCTATATAGTATTAAGCGGTATAATTAGTGTAAACTTCTGTCAGATGGATTATGCAACAGAGTGAAAGGCCACGAAGATGATGATAGTTTCTAGATAGGTAGGATACAGACTG
>JARVKI010000190.1:0-26932 GCA_036674765.1 Seiridium cupressi
TTATTAAAATATTATTATTTTACGTTAATTTTAAATATAACTTTAATATTATTAAAAAACTATTTTACGGCGAATAAGCGTTTAAAACTATTAAATACGTTAATAAACTTTAATTATTATAATAATCTTTATAATAAAAACTTTTATTCTTTTAATAATAAATAAAATAATATTATAATAAAAAAAGATTAAAAAATTAATTTTTATAAAAAGAAATAAAGTTTATTTATTACGTAAAAATATTAAAATAAAACGATTTAACGATAAACTCGATTTTAAAAAATTTAAATTATTTAAAATTAAAAAGGTAATTTTAAAAGTTAATTTTTAATTATTATTATTAAAAATAATACGTATATTTTTAACGGTTTATATTTTATTATTAAAATTAGTTTTAATTAATATAAAACTTAAAATAAATTTAAAAATAAAACAATTAAATTAATAAAAATATAAAGTTAAAAAAATATTATAATATTAAAAAATTAATAAAAAATACCGATATAAAATTAAATAAAAAGGTTATTTATATTTAAAAAACATTTAAAAACTTATAAAATACTTTAAAAAGTACCCGGAAATTTTAAAAGAGTATTAAACACATTAAAAGGTATTAAAGGTTTAAACTTTTTAAACTTTTTATTAAAACTTAAAAACAATTAATTAAACTGTTATAAACGTAGCCCGGTTAGGAGCACGGATTATAACCGGTAAGTAATAAATAAGTGCCTAGCACTTTTAACTTAAAAGAATGTTTACATTAATAGTAATAAATACCATTATTTTAATTAAACGGTAGGACTTTTAATTAAAAGTATTTAAAAATAACACTTTAAATAAATATAAATAAATATAAGTAAATAAAATTAATAAAAGAATAAATAAATATATAATTAAAAGGATTTCTTATATAAATAATTATTATTTTAATAATTAATTTAAATATTTATTTATTTATAAATAAGGCTTATTAAACTTTAACGATTATATTTTTATTTTTAAGATTTAATATTTTTATTTTATATTATATACTTTATTAATATAAATTTAATATTAATATATTATTTTAAAGTTTATTTTAACGATAATATATTCGTTATATTATACTTTTTAACCGGGTTATATTTATAATAATAACGCGTACGCTTTTTACTAACGTATTATAAGCGTTATAACATTATAATATTATATAAAGCTTATTATTATAATAAATTATTTTTAAATTATTTTTAAATTATTTTTAAATTATTTTTAAATTATTTTTAAATTATTTTTAAATTATTTTTAAATTATTCTTAAATTATTTTTATTTTTAAATAATATTAATTAATTAATATATTAATTATTTAAATATATTAAATTAAATATTATATAAGAATTTTATAAAATTTATTAATATTTATAATAAAAACTATATTTCGCTTTCATTATAAAATAAATATTTAACCGGTTTATTTTAATATTTTCTTTAAATTTTATAAATATATTTATAATTTTTTATTATTTTAAAATTATAAACCCGCATTATACGTATTATTTAAGCCTAAGGTTTTATAATTTATATAAAATGGCTTTATTATACGAATAGATTTTACTTCGTATAACGGGGGCGACGGTAAATAAATCTATATTTAACGTACCGTCCGAAAAGAAGGTGGGAAACTTGTTCCCTTCGTATAATAGCTATAGATAACAGCTATCCGGGTACTGGCAGCCGACAGCCACATTGTGGCTGTAATGGCTTGCAAATAGTATACCGATCTATCCTGGCTAGCTAAATACCATCATCGTACGAAGCCGCGAATGCCTATATTCCAACAGGTTCGCATATAAGGTGCCTTTATTGAGTAGATATTTTTGGAGCAGGGGCATATGCTTTAAGGACTGCATGTGCCAGTCTTGGTCGTCGGTAAGAATAAACAAGATGTTGGGCTTCTCTCTCGCTGCAACGGCAGCACCAAGCTGTCCGCGAACGAGATATACGGCGCTGGTTCATTTATTTAAGATGGACAACATTTTGCTAATTTGTCAAAAAAGAGCTAATTGAGAAAGATGTGGGTACTGGCTAGAGATGCTGGTATCCCGACTTACTCCTGATAAACAGTGACAACACTTCCGAGGATGACCAGAGAGGGAGCTGCTGACCAATTGCGCAAAAGCTTTACTGGGAGCTTGGATCAAAATAGAGGTTGTCTCACTAGTGCAATTGACAACAATATACGAGCGTTGTCACGAGTGCGGGCGGGCAGTATAGGCTTGTGCCGTACAGCAGTATTCTCTACAGTCTGACAGGTCTACAGGTAAACGGCTCACCGCTACGGTAGGTTGATTGACAGGACGTAGCTCGATGAGCTACAATTTAGGTTCTGGCAGATCGGTGAAGATTTGCAGTTTCGGGATCCACCCGGGCCTCCCACAGCTGGCGCCCGGGGTCCATCCACTAGCTGTCCGATGACAGCGCCCAGCGCCGTGACAAAATATTCCACCACTTTCCTTGATTATAAATCAACTAACTTATATTATTCCAGAATGTTCTTATTAGTTGATTTTATGGATATAGAAAGGGGTAAATGTGTTTGTAATTAGTTTCCTTCCCTTTTAAAAGCAAACAGCAATATAACGACGATTTTTAAGTCATACTTCAAATTTAACAGCTCATAAACGCTTCCTTGTGCCTAAGGTCTATGACCTACCAATCATACCTGAGGATAATATGGATATCCCGGGACCATTTAAAGCGGCTGTTATGCCGGATGCAGGTGCTCAAAATGTCATAATTGAGCGCTCCTTAGCACCGCTTAAAAAAGGCGAGGTCTGCATCAGGATTACAGCAACATCAATTAACCCAGCCGACTGGAAAATTCGCGATTTCAGAGTTTTACTTAACGAATTTCCAGCAATCGCTGGTTGCGATGCAGCCGGCGAGATTGTGGCGGTTGGGCCAGAGGTTTCCGGTTTTACCAAGGGGGAAAGAGTTTTTTTCCAGGGTATCCTTGGGAAAAAAGACTACTCGACTTTCCAGCAATACTGCAAAATGCCCGCCGCGCTTGTCGCTAAGACACCCAAAAGCATTAGCGACGAACAGGCTAGTGGTATGGCTTCCGCTGCTGCCTGTATTGTTGGCTTTTACGATAAAGCTAGTGGCCATGGACTCATTCCCCCTTGGCAGGACGGTGGCGCAGAGGCGGGGAAGGATAAGGCGATCGTCATCCTTGGTGGTAGCTCCTCCGTTGGCCAATACGCCATTCAGCTAGCCCGGATGTCAGGCTTCTCAAGAATTATAACCAATTCAAGTGCAGCCCACAAGGAGCACTTAAAAGCGCTTGGTGCCGATATCGTTCTCAACCGGTCCACGCAATTGGATCCTGTGGAATTTGTCTCGGCAATTGGCGCTCTACCACTGGCATTCGTCTTCGATTCTATTTCAATCAAGGAAACTCTCCTCCTTAGCATCAACATCATACAGGCGACAAAGACAATAAATACTTGCGTTTATGCAGTGCAAATGAGCCCTGAGGGCGAGGTTGCAAGGCAGTATGAACAGGAGCCAAAGACATCCATCAAGTTTGTAGTCGGCTCGGCTAGTAGGCCAGAGCTACAGTATTTAAGCGAACCGTGGATAAAGAATCTTGGAGGGGAAGATGGTTATTTGGCCAAAGGCTTGTTCAAACCAAACCGCCCAGTTGTCGTACCTGGTGGCCTACCAGCCATCGAAATAGCTTTGAAAAAGAACAAAGATGGTGTCTCTGGTGAGAAGGTAGTAATCAAACCGATTGATTTCTAGCTGTCACGGGCTGTGGCCCTGTAAAGGCCTCGGCACCCCTCGACCAACGCCGCGCGCGTGCACGGACCCGGAGCTTGGACTGTTCCAGGATCCCAAAAGCTTCTGATCCGACGCGAATGAACTCTCTCCTCTTTCTCTCTTTCGCTATATTTAGAATACTCGTATGTAGTAGGAACAAGATCGTTGAATAAGCACTTGAACCCTTACAATATTATATACTCTAGTCTAGCACGTCAGGTACGTACCACAAGGGAGGTCCGCGGGCCTCGACATACGAGCCTGCCACGACGTTAAATACAACAACAACAATTGATGTTCATTGAATCACGACGCCAAGCCGACTCTATGGGGTTGGAGTAGATGGAGTTCAATGATCCAAATGCCCATCATATTATAGTATGCTAGAGCACAAGTAGTGAAAGCGTTCCGCTTTTTGTGGAATCGATGACTTACTGCACCGCTTGCATGAGAAGCTACACAACTAATTGGATTAGAATGAATCTGTTTTGCGCTGCTGCTTAAGACCGGATTGGCCTGTTTTGAAAGATCCGCAGTACATATTAGCGACAATGGATACCTTTCGGTTCTAAATTTATTCTGAAAGCCATGGACTGTGACTTCAAACAAGCCAACATCGTCTTTACTTGCCTGAGCAACGATAAGGCCGTCGATGATGTTTATAGCACCATCTCTGCGGTGGGCAATATCGACGGGAAGCTATTTGTCGACTGCTTGACCATCCATCCCATCTCCTCGGAGAAAGTTGCAAAGCTTGTTACAGATAGCGGCGCTAGTTTCGTCGCCAGCCCGGTCTTTGGCGCACCGCCAATGGCTGAGGCAGGGCAGTTGGTCTTCGTGTGTGCTGGCCCCAAGGCTGCCGTTCAAAGTCTTCGACCCTATACTAATGGCGTTATGGGCAAGGCCGAGGTCCCTATGGAGGATGAGCCATACGGCATGGCATCTACGATGAAGATCATTGGCAACACCTTTGTCTTGAATATGGTTACTCAGCTGGGCGAGGCCTTCACATTGCCCGAAAAGACAGGAGTTGGCGCCGCCAGAGTGAAATGCTTTGTTGACGGACTGTTTGGAGGCCTTTATATTCCATATGGTGACAGGATGCTCAGCGGCGCTTATCATCACATGGAAGAGCCTTGTTTTCGGCAGATAATGCGAAGAAGGATGCAGGTCACGCTGAGAAATTGGCCAAGGTGGCTGGAATGGAAGTAAAGAATGCTACTACGGCTAGACAGTACCTTGAAGAGTCTGCTGATCACGTCGGAGGAGCAAAGGGCGATGTTGCATCAATTTATGGTGCTGCAAGAATGAAAGCTGGACTTAAGTATGAGAATAACTAAGTATTTCCGTTTTCAAAGGCAGATTTATAAACGGAATAAGCAAAATCAAATTGCATTTTTTCAATAACTAATTAGTATTGATGAGCATAAGTTTTCCTATGCATCAGATTTTTTTATATTAATGTCTATCAGAACGTATCCATATAGACACTATTTGTAGAACGGCTTCACCATCCGGATGGATTTCCTTTCGTACAACGGGGGCGACGGCAAATAGATCTTTATTTAACGTACCGTACGAAAGGGAAGAGGGGAACCTATTCTCCGTACGATGGTGTTACGAACATGCACCCTTGCAATCCAAAGACGCAGGAAGATGGAGCCAGGCCAGATGGCAAGACCTCCAGAGCAGACCGACTGGAATGCACCAAGGACCAGTTGACATAGACCACGATCACATGACCCAAGACAGATCGGGAACCGCTTGACTAAATCCTGGAATCTGCTCCGGAATCGCAGATCTGGGAATCTTGGCCAGACTCACGATACGACCACCAACGGTATGGGATCACCAACCGACGTAGGTGAACCAAGCAAACATCAGCTGTTGTTGTTGTATTTAACTTCGTGTCAAGCTCGTATGTCGAAGCCCGCGGACCTCCCTTGGGGTACCTGACGTGCTAGGCTAGAGTCTAGAGTGTACTGTTCCAGAGTCTCCATCTGCAGTCGTCTTCCTCGATCCCCGTTCCTATTAACCTCGTTTATCTAGCATTTTCTTCGCCCTAAGGCTGGTGTTCTTGGGTCCTTCTGCCCTCGCCGGTCAGGGCAATGTGGCCTGGTTGTCTTGTCTGGTTATATCTTTGGTGCTGTGATAAAGACCTGGCAGCCAGGTCGTATTATTCTCTAATATATTTGGCGCGGGTTTGTATCCCGCGCAAGTTTGCGCTTTTGCCTGGAGTCTAACGGGGGCATATCTCGCTATAGAATTTCGTCACATCGAGAAGTGTCTTAAAGGCCTCCGGGGTCCTTATGATCCATCCCCAGTACTTCATGTGGTCTCTCTGAGTTACGAGCTCAGGGATCGGTGGCGTCCCTAGGGCTTCCCCGTCCTTTATTCGTAGCGGTGGTCTTGGCCAGGTCTTTATCGTCTTCTTTGCCTCTGCATAGAATACAATATGTTTTATTATTTTAAGACGGCGGCAGGAGCAGCGCAGCTTCGCATTTTTATGGTCGAACTTTCTGTGGTACCAGGCAAAGTCTCCGTGTCCCGTCCTCATTGCCAGATACCTGTGCAATGCTCTCCTTGTCAGCATGTTCAGCTCCTCGGGCGGTTTTCCGGGTGTGTATCCGAAGCCAACCGATTTGTATCGCTTCGGTTGATATGCTTTCTTTTCCCACCAGTCTTCCGCCTGGTCCCGAATCGCTTTTCTCGCGATTGCTCTGATCCCTGACGCAGACGTTTCCAATCAGCTGTCGTATGGCCCAACTTCGGCTCCGCTCTTGGCCAGCTTGTCGGCCAGCTTGTCGGCCAGCTCGTTCCCTTCAATGGCAGTGTGCCCTGGACACCATCTGGTCTTGACGTCGTGCTGATCCGCCAGCGTGTGTATCCGGCGGAATATGTGCTGCGACGATATGGAGGCGTCTTTCTGTATGCACCAGAGTACTGCAGTGTTATCAATGCAAAGCCAGATTCTCGCTGTCTGGTCCAGGTCCAGGGCGCATACGAGTCCCCTCAGGGCCCCGTATGCTTCTGCGTCAAACACCTGGTTGCCGTCTGCAATCGAGGCTTGGGCTGTTGCCACCGCCTTCCCTGCCCGGTATACTGCGTAGCCGTAGCCGATGCCTTCTTTCGTCCTAGACCCGTCCGAGAAGACAAGGAGCTCGTCGGCCCCTCTCTCTTTCGCCGAGGCCTCGAATTGTTTGGACGCCTCCTCCTTCGATACGCCCCTGGTGGGCTCTCGTCTCGACCCGGGGCCGTACCGGGGGCGTATAATACCGGCCGCCTGATGGGAGGCAGCAGCTGGGCTGTACGTTGCAGCTTCGTCCGCAGTCTCTGATGCCCTCCGCCCCCCTGGCCTCTGCGGACTGGCCTCGGCTCGGTCCTTGGCGCCAGCGGGTGTGTTTCATCTATTGTGCGTAGTCTGTTAGGTGAAGCATTCAATATGCTTTGACGACTACACTTGTGAATCAGTTCAAGACCATCATCTTCAGTTACTCTTTGCCCAGTTCAGTATCTTGGCTAGCGTTTCCTGTTAGTATAAACCCTCAACACATCTTATACTCAGGTTTATTCTAGAAACCCGTAGTATAGTCTTTACAGTGTTCTTGAGCACACTGTTCAACGCCACAGCGTCCAGATAGATGTACTGGGGCTCCCGGGGATTAGCTAGGGTCACCCAAATAAGCGTGCACCTCGTCAAAACGAGAGGCGTAGAACATAGATCAATACATCACACAATTAACACCCATATCAGATCAGTTTAAACTCCAATAGGAAAGCACCACCTTGTTCAACACAACTGATGTTTCCTGGATCACCACGTTGGTGGTGAGCCTCGCTTATGGCTTACTGAGCTGGGCGTGAGCCTGCCGACAGCTAGTGCCAGCTGCCAGACTTAAGCTTCTGTCTGGGTCCTTGTCTGGTGACGGTAGCCCCGCAGTATGCCTTCTTCCCTTCCTTAAGCGCCAACACATGTTTGTCTTCCTGCAAGGGTGCATGTTCGTAACATGGCACCAGTCAGTACGCCCAGACACGACGGCTGTCTGCGAGTAAATATTTTCACTAACCAGCCGGAGACTGATCCTTATAACTTTCAAGCAATATATGCCTAACTTACGGGACACCTCCCCGTCATCTATCAATTGTTTACGCCGCTTACAATTCTCCCCATTTCCCTTGCTCCGTCCTCTCCGAAAGACGCCTGCATGCACATCTCCGTAATCCTTGCATCTTCTCTACTCCTCTTAAACATCTTCAACTCATAGTCTCTCACAACCTGATCCAGTCCCATATTTTGACCACTCTTGAAGTAGTTTATAAGACCCTCGCCTAACTCCACAGCGTCGATCATCCCTACATTGACCCCGCGACCCGCAAAAGGCGTCATTACGTGTGCTGCATCACCAAGCAGCGTGATGCCAGACTTAGACTCCCATGTGAAGCCTACAGGCAACATATAAAGCGGTCTTAGGATAGCTCGATCCTTCATTGAAAGGACGGCGTTTGTCAATCTCGGGTGAAAGTGGCCGAACCATTTCCGTATGAATACCTCACGGTTTCCGGGGATCTCCCAATCGATTTCTTGATCGGCCGACTTTGGTACGTTGAGCTCGGTATTATTGGTGAAGAACTGATAAGGAAGCAGCGGCAAAGAACCTATGGTACCACTGCGGATGCATACATAGCATCGCGCACTTCCGTCCCCATGCCTTTGAAAGAGAAGGGCACGGTCCCGGGCAAAAGCGAAGCAGCTGCCTTGTCCAACTAGTGTTGAAGTCTCCTGATCATGGTCCAAGTCAGAAATCCAGACGTCCAGGGCCGTAATGCCTGAGAACTCCGGTTCAATAGGAGCCAAATATGGTCTGACCTTGGACCATGCACCGTCGGCACCAACGATGAGGTCATATGCCACGGCTTTTTCGGCTGATCCTCCAGGAAGATTGATGATCCACTTGCCAGGCGAAGATGTCGAAGGCGAAATCGAAGTAATGTGCTGGTTCCACCTCACAGTCTCATGAGGAAGCGCGTCTAGCAGAAGCTGATTCAAATCCGCCCGATCAATTTCTGGACGCCCATAGGCTTCATCTTCGCCTGAATTGTTTGCCTCGTCCTCGCCAGGACCGGGCAATCTGTCTGCGTCAAAGATGACCTCGCCATTTTCATTCAAAAAACGGATTGATTCGCGCTCTCGTCTGGCGACCTTCAAGAACGCACTTAGCAGCCCAGCAGCCCTCGGAGCCTTTTGGCCTCCGTTAGGATGAAGATCCAAAGTCCCACCTTGAGAACGTGCAGAAACTGAGTCATTGCGCTCGAATATATGGATTGGAATGCCGTGGCGATGCAAAATTGCTGCCAGAGTGAGGCCAACAGGACCAGCCCCTAGGATAGCAATCTTGGCGTTGGGCAAAGCCATGGCTAAGGGCTTCAATAATAAAGCTTCCGAAGTCGATGACAGTAGGGGAGGAGGGTTAATAAAAGAGATGAAGATAAGACAAGATGCATATGAAGTAAGATAGGATAATGTGGGGTGTATCGATCCCTGCAAGTACTCAGGGTTTTCTTGACTACTGTGAGACCACTTCGATATAAGAGGTCTCACTAAAATATGAACACAACATAAATTCGAAGGACAGGCGTCTTCTTATATAGTCGTCGGAAACAGTCTTGAACACCTCTTCGAGTCACGACCCACGTAACCGGTGGCCTGCGTATAGTCTTGCGCTTAATGCACGGAACGCCACGAAGTCTCATGGGTGATGACCGCTTGCGATGACAAATGATGGAAGCCGGAAAATGGCTTTTAACGAAGTGAATGTGAGGTTTTAGCTGATGTTGATTCATCCCGCAAGAGTTGGCAAACCTGATATGCGCAAGACACGAGCTATACCATTTTGTTAACGTTACCTGATCACCCCGATTTTGCCAAATTTCTTTTTCAAATTTTCTCACTTCGCGAAGAAACTCCTGCAAGTCATGTACGGCACAAGTTACACATCACTGACACTGGTAGCTATGGAATCCAAGTAGCTCACGAAAGTGTTGGGAACTTTGTTTCCAGGTTTCGGTATCGAACCTGGACGCTTCTTAAGTACGTTTGCCGCCGCCCTGGCAAAATGTGTCGGTGGCACCGTTGATGCCTTCCACCCTACGATGTTTCGAAGCGCCCATTAAAGATCCTGCGTCAGCATGCCACTCCTGACTTCTAGGGCCCGGGGACGAACTCGGCCTCACGTTATGGATTTAGAAGTATCATCAGCGAGGTTGTCCCAAACCATTGGTGCAGAAAAGCACATCCTAGGGTGGCCATTTTCCTGACTTCTCCATCCATGCCTTGGCAGTTTCCAGTCTTCACACTTGAACTACCATAAATAAGACCTCTCACCGCAGCCCGGGTGCTCCTCCGAGTTCACATGGATATTGGTGGATGGTCTTTTAACGATGGTGACACGGCGAGCTCCTGGTCGGACATGGCATCCACCCATCTACCAGTCGAAAGTCCTGGTCCAAGTCAGTGCTCTCGACCATAGTTAAGTATGATTTTGACGGTGTCGATCTGGCATGGGAGTACCCCGTAGCTTTAGACCGTGACGGTTCCGAAGAAGACAAGGACAGCTATGTCAAGCTTATTAAGAAGTTTCGCTCCGTTTTCGACACTCTTAGTCAGGCCTATGGTATCACGTTCGCCATTTCTACCGATCATTTCTCTTTTCAACATTTCGATATCAAAACCATAGTTAGAGAAAGTGGTGCCGATTGGGTGAATGTCATATCGTACGACCTGCACGGCACTTGGGACGGAAACAACCCGTAAGTCTTTTTAATATAAACATTGTTACATCATCTCGTGCTTGTAATAGCTTTTTGGATGGACAGAATCGGTTCTAGCACTTTACACGAATTTGACCGAGATCGAGACCATTATAGATCTTTTTTGGCGGAATAACATCGATCCATCGAAAGAAGTCCTGGGAATGGGATTCTATGGCCCACTCCTTCACTATGGATGACGTTACCCATAGCACTCCCGGTTGTGCTTGGTCGGGAGCCGGTAATGCAGGTTTATGCACGGCTACTTAACGAATCCTGTCCGACCAAAGTTGGTTTCCTGTTAATACCATATAGAATCCGAACTGACATTTCCGCGGAGAATGAGGAACTCTTAGAAGACTCCGAAAGCGTTTTGACCTGCGATTAGAATGCTGTAATCAGCTATCATGGTTGCCGACATGGCGTAAAATTCACGTGTTGTCGTCGTGGGCTGGTAATCCGTCCAAATCTGTGTTCCTCAACAGATTGTAGCCGCGACAAGTTTGGTTTCCCTAGCATACGTCCATTCAATTGTGTACATCTGGATTCGCCGTGATGAGTACTTAGGGAATAGTCGCGTGGCTCGATTCGGCCCTCGGTTGAGGGAAGGCAGCAAGCGAGGGAAGGCTTCGGATTCAATCGTCGTTCGACAAAAGCGTACCTAGAGAACTGTTATTGAATGCGAGCTCGGTTCGCTTTCAGAAGAAGCACTCATGGTTGGGGAAGCCGACCACGGGTATGCGAGTGCCCTGTTTGCAGGATAATGGGCATTCAGTGAAGGCGTCACTGGAATTGTCGCAGATTGTTTTAGCATTGATGGCGATTCCGATGATTCGTGCCTCCGACGTCTGCCTTGGCGGAAAGCAATCGACATGGGCGTGTTGAGAAATCCCGGGCACTCTCTTTGATACGCTACGGATATGGATTTACATTGCAGAGCGGCTCCGCTGAGTCTGGCCTACTCCCTGCTTGATACGCTAGACATGGCGTACTCCCTAGTGGACAGATAGCACTAACAATCCGCTGAGCAATTGCATCTTGCAGAGACATTGACTCGATCCATGCATTGTCGCATGCTATCTATAGTATCTATTGCGCTTTCGACGCACGGCCACAAACGCTTACTCTAAGTTACGGTACGACCTACTCCTACCGTATTGTAGTCATTCCCCACCTGATGTGTGCCGGTTTTGGTCCTCGGCGCCTATGGCTAGGGGACCACCAAAAGAAACGCCTAACCGAACTGGGAGTTGGGAATCTGACCGTACCGCAACGTGAGCGGATGGCCGCTTGTAACATGCAACCATTTTTGGATGCTCCCAAGAACCGGGAACTAGAAACCATGACCAAAAGTTCGGATTCACAGGGGCGCCAGTTGCAATCAATATATTGTTGCCATTATCGACCTTTTGAAAATGCCAAATAGACGGGTCAATCGCGCACTTTTTATGTAGTTATAGAGCGGCATTTAAGTAGTCATCGTCAATCGGATCGCTGCAAACCATTCTGAACCGGGAAACGTAACGTGTCACGATACAAAAACCATGGCAGACAAGCCAAAGTCAACGGTACCAAGAAAGAAACGCGACGGGAGTCGCGCCAATCTACGTAAACAATGGGAAA
Source organism: Seiridium cupressi (assembly GCA_036674765.1). Lineage (NCBI taxonomy): Eukaryota > Fungi > Ascomycota > Sordariomycetes > Amphisphaeriales > Sporocadaceae > Seiridium > Seiridium cupressi. The sequence goes on from JARVKI010000190.1 coordinate 12,233, forward strand.
TTCTGACGAAGAAAGCTCTCAAACTGAAGAGTCTCTACGGAGCCAAAGTCTGTTACTCGGTCTCAGTACCAAAACACGGCCTGGGTTTTATTCTTCGATCGAGATGTTGTGCCAATGATGGTGCACCAGATGGTACAAGCTGACGAACATGCCCGCAACGCGGGCACTTTTCTCTAGCCCCCTACACAGCCCGATCAGGTTAGACACAAAAGCCACAGCTAGCACCTAAAAGCTCCCTCTAGCCACAGCCAGAAGCCAAAAGTACCCCCCTCCAGCCACAGCCAGCACCCAAAAGCCCTTCCATCCAAAAGCTCCTCCATCCATCACCCAGAAGCCAAAACAGCTCTAGCCAGCTGGCAGTTAAAGGCTTAACAGCCATATCAGCAGTTGACAGCTGGCACTTTATCGTCGAAAGCCTAAAACTCTATACCGTTTAACCCCTCTAAAGAGCTATGGCTTATTTTCGCGAAACGCACTTTTCGTATTCGCAACGCAATAAAACCGCCAAAACGTGATAAAAAAGAATCGTAAAAGGTAATTAAAGCCTCATACGAAGCGAATATAAACTTCGATTGTAGCTAAAATCGAACGTAAATTAAGAGCGTTAAAGGGGATCGAACACGAAATTTTGAGGTCGAAAAAACCCGATTCTAAGGATCTGATTGGTTAGCAACGCCACGCCAAGCTTTGTGGCCGTACTGCTGTATTATAGAAAGGTTAAGAATAGAAAGGTTAAGATTATAGAAAAGTTAGGATTATAGAAAGGTTAAGATGCTCCCGTTGACAGCATCGCAAAGCTATATTCAAAGCTAAAGTATTACCCGGAACACTATTATCCAATATTTGTTTCTTGGCGTGACTCTTAGTAGGATATCAACACCTGTCCTGAGAACAACAATGGCGCATGCGACCAGTCATTTCCTATGTGTTAGTCATTATTATACAAATTATCGGGAGTTGATTGAATCCTCGAGGGTGAACATAATCGGGCGGCTCGCACAGCGTTCGCCCGTGTGTTGGACCTGGCTGTCAGTTCCGAGGTAACCCCGAACGAAAGAATCGTCAGATAGTGCGCCTTCCAACAAACAATATCTTAATCAAGGAACATCTGCTCGTACAATATTAGCCTAAATACCCGTAGAAGTGGAATTAAGCGCTTTGCTTCCTTCTAATAAATTGTGCCCGCTTATTGGCTGCATCACGTTATAGAGTATTTCGCAGCGCTAAATCCTTACACAAGCAGCGGCAACAGCGTGCTTGAGCCAGCCCAACACATCCAGCATACATTCAGAAATTATCGATGCCGTGGGCCTAGGCTATCAACATCTCCGATTTCAAATTTCTGGAATCTAACATCTATTTCTATTTTCTGTTTCCTACTTTCTGAAATTCGTATACTAAGTGGCACGTATAATAAGGGGATCAAAAGTAAGCTGGAAGAAGGATGAATTATCAACCCTCCTACGGCGTGGGAGGCGTTCCTATCTACTGCTGGAGCCCCACTCCCAGCTGGGAGCAAGCCACTCTTATCTCTTATCTACACATAACCTGGACCCTTGGGTCCCCCTTCCTCATCTGTTGAACCGTCATGTCAGGGCTTCAGGGGCTTCAGTTGGTGGCAGTTGGGGTTGCAATTGAGTGTGGATTGGGTCTGTTTCCCATGGTGGCCATGGTCACAAAATCTCTTCTAAATACCCCTGTGCAGCTGTCCCGCAGCTGTCGCATCAATCACCAGCTGTAGTGGTCCTTACAATTCATCATCATCGTATCACTATTTCTAACGTTTAATTATACAATTTATTTTTAGATCAGTATCGCACCACGAAAAGTGCACACTTGATGTTTGAAACTAGTAAAGAACGTTGAATGTAATAATCGCTTAGACTACATCATATTGACGACTGCCAAGGATTCCTCGCTTCTCTATTGTTGCTTGTTCAAAATTCAAGTGGCTTCTAAGTCTTGTGCTCTCTTCACGTTGGGCTTTTCCAGCGTCGCCTGTCTTGAAAGGGAGAAGATACTTCGCAAATTCTGAACGCGTAAATTTAAAGAGTCCAAAGCGCTTCCAACCCACTGAGGGCTTTCCTGTACATCTCTTCAGCGTCAGAGACTTTCCCGTGACCTTGAAAAGAGTCCCGAGGTTCTGCATGGTATTTAATGCCGGTGGATACCTGTTCATCTCTTCAGTACCAACGGCCTTCCAGTAACCTCGAAGCGCCCACAGGTACATTTCTTCTGCTTCTTGCAGCTTTCCTCGATCGCAATAGAGGTTCGCTAAGTTGTTCATCGTATCGAGTAGCGATGCGTGATCAGGCCCCCACGCGTTTTCGTACCCTCGAAGTGCCCGCATGTACATTTCTTCTGCTTCTTGCAGTTTGCCTTGGTCGGAGTAGAGGATCGCCAAGTTATTAAGCGCAGAGACTGTTGATATGAGCCGACAAGGCTTCAACAAGCAATGTCATGTCTCGAACTAGACTTTTGTGGTTTTGAGCTATGCCTTTTAGAACTTGGGCATCATTCAAGAGCCGGGCAAGTAGTGCCGGATTACCACCACTGTGGTGGAGAACTTGAGAGCGCTGCAGTACGTTTTAGCAATGATCTGACAGAATAAATAAGGCCCACTCACCGACTGGGACAATTGGCGGCCGGCAACAACACGATTGTTTTCTATAACGCTTTTCAACTTCGATAACAGAGGCTCAAGCAAATGCTCACTATCACCAGCGAGCATGATGGGACTCCTGTTAGCAGTGCTCAACAAATAGAACGGTTTCAGAGTTGCTGGAGATGTGGCATCATCATTATTGGGTAGTGGTTGAGGCGCGACGATGCAGAGACAGCGTTCATCGTGGAAAGTAGCTTTGGCCCCTCCACAGGACTGCACGTTTCCTTGAAGATCAGATCAACTCTGATGAGTAAGTTTATAGCAATTCAATCTGAATCCGATTTCATTGAAGTCTAGTTTCCAGTTAGCTCTCAAAAGTGTCCGGAATTATATATGATTGGAATGGCCACTTCCACGAGACCTCACGGTTATATCACCACGGCGGCGAGAACATGGGTCTTCTAAGTTTTCCCCCCGACATTTCCTCCACCATTGGCAATGCAATATGGAAGGGGAGATGTGTTGCGACAATCCTCCAGTGGCAAGGATACTATCATGATTAAGAGGGATACAAATGTCACAAGGGGGTGAATACCTACTAGACGGTTTTCTAAGCCATAGAACCAATGAGGCTATTTTGCTCCAAGGAATGATCCTTAACGAAGTAATCGGAAAGGATTCATTTACCCAAAAATGGCGCAGCCTATTATCGTGCTTATAGACAGATTGAGGACGTGATGTATAAAACGCGACGTGAGAGTCTGGCGCCCAATTGAGGCAGTCGCGCCAGTCATTCGCTGTCAATCTCGGCATTTGCGTTGTATATGAAAGTAGCAAGTGGGTCAAGTCGCTATTGCGAGTCTGGATGCAGATATCGAAAAGGCTTATTTTAACATCGTCCTCATCTTCCGGTGATGCTCCTTGCTTAAGGAGTAAATGGCTCATCCGAGCAGATAATGCTTTGACTGCATAATGAAGGGCGTTATGGTTGAAGGAATCCCTTGATTCTGCACGTGCTCCATAATCAAGCAGAAAAGCTATGATGCGATATTGGACAGCAATTACTGCTGCATGGAGGGCGTAGCCATACTAGCCGCCTTGAACGTTGACGTCCGCTTTGTTGTCGATGAGAAGCTGGACATGCTCAATGCTATCATGCTGGTATTGAGTCCACTGAGAAGTCTCGCATTCAGCAAGATTGGCAGCAAGGAAAACCAATGTTGTAGTTGCAACAATCGCCTTTGGGATTGGCATTGATAAGCGGGATGTTCGATTCATCATTCACCAAACACTTCCGAAGAGTCTCGAGGGTAATTATCAAGAAACAGGACGGGCCGGCGGGGACGGCCAATCCTTAGAACGTTACCTATAGTACAATTATGGCGACGTCGTCCAGCTTCGGAAAATTATCAGTAAAGGTCATGGCAACGAAGAGCAAAAGTAACATCAAATGGAGATGCTGAGTGCAATGGTTTCTTTTACCGCTAATCAGACCGATTGCAGGCGTGTCGAAATCCTCCGCTACTTTGGAGAAACGTTTCACAAGATTGACTGCCGCTTATCATGCAATAACTGCAGAACAAAGCTATCGCATAAGGTCTGTCGCAGACAGGCGCATTGCAGGAAAGTGAAGCTACTTCTTCCCCAAGCTGGAACTGATTTCCCTCTGAGGACCGCAACGTCGTCTTGGGAAACCCATTTTCTGGCGTCCTGTGATAGGTCTTAGAGCGGTCTTGAAGATCGGTCAGAAAGTATTCATGATGCTTTCGAATAGTTTCCATGGATTCACTCTTTGGCTTCTATAACATGTCTATAAGATTGTCTAAACATAGTCGAGTATTTGTTAATGAACTCCATCCCGTCGTCCAAAGAACGAGCCGAGGGTTTGCGTTTCAATAAAAGTCATTGAAATAATTTAGCCAGTCTATTACGCATGAAAATATAGGGGAACAGAGTTTATTATAGGCTGTACCTAAATCAGCTATCTAGCTGTTGGTCAGAATACCTGCAGCAATCTAAGTTCTTCCTGAATTTGTCATAAACCACATAATTCAAAACGTGGGTGGTTCTGAGATGAGTGTGCTGACCAGAGGGCTGGGATGATTCCGATCAGGTTCCATCAGTCTCGGCAACGGTTTGTTCACCAAAGCATGCAATACGTGCTGCAGCAGGTCAAGCAGCTCGTTGGCGCGTGCTTCTGAGATGGTGGGTGATCGGTAGCTTAGCGAGATTTTCACACCATCATCCAGTTCGTCCACGTACACCACAATTTGGTACTATTGCAAGTCGGTCAGCTCTAAAAGTATCGAGGAAGGCACTTTAATCTCACCTGCTCAAACATGGAGTTGCTAATTTCATGTAAACAGAGTACAGACGCACAGTCCTGGGTCCGATGGCGTGTCCGTCGCACGTTAAGATACGTGTCGAACAAGGGCTGGCTTCCTACCGCCAAACTCTGATTGATTTCTTCCAGAGAACAGTACTGATGCGACAGTGTAGAGAAGAAATCCTTCTCAAGAGTCTTGTGAAGGTTGGATACGGTCATGGTCGGACTAAACTGTACGCGGCATGGAAGAACATTGACACATGGACCGACTGCATCGCTGACATCGGATCCGGCCAGCTCGCGACCAGAAATCATGTTGCCGAAGCAGATGTCATTATATCCACTAATACGTGCTAGGCAGATTGCCCAAAGGCTCTGAAACAGGTTTGCTACTGTCACAGACTGTTCTTGACAGTATTTGTGGAGTTTGAGGACGTCTGCAATGTCTTTCTGGACCATGCGCATGGTCACCCTATCAGGACAGTTGCTCGTCGTGCCAAAATCGATAGATTTAGGCTTGTAGTCATCCAAGAGAAGCTTCCAGTACGTTAGGGCCGAGTTCTCTTGGAAGGTCTGAATGTTTGACAAGTAGCTACTGTAAGGAGTCGAAGCTGGTAGAGTCAACCCCTCGTACGCAAGTCGCAAGTCTCTGAACAAGATTGAAATCGCTATGGCATCGTAAAGGGCATGGCTGATTTGTAGGCTGAAGAAGGTCTTATTGGAGAATGTCCGTATGATGGTTAGCTGATGTGGCGGCAGGTGTCGAGGCAATTCCGCTGGTTGGAGATCTAATGTGAGCACCTCGGCATCGCTCAATTCGCATCTGACAATTGACGGTCTTATATGTTTGAGGGCAACTTGGCCCTGTCGCCAGACACTGTCGTGAAGTATGGGCACGAATACAGTCCGGAGTATCCTGTGATGCTTGACGACCTTGAGCCAGGCCTCTCTCAGCACGTCGAGGTCTGCTGGCACCGAGCCGAGCTGGAATTGCACTTCGAAGAGCGTGAGGCTGATCCAAGTATCGGGCTCGAGCATTTGAGCCATTATTATCGTTTCCTGTATGCTCGAGGAGGGGAGAGCTTCCTCGATATCAGGAACGTTTTGTCGACCTTCGAAAGTGCTTAAAAACGTCATCCGAATGAGAGTACTTAGCGCCTCGTGGGTCCCACGCGTCTGAGATGCCACACTCGTCTTGCTCTTTCGTTCTGCGGTGGAAGCAAGTTTCGAGATAGTCTTCTGCTCGAATATATCTTGCACTGATATCCTCATGTTCGCTTCTCGTAGCCTTGAAGATATCTGCATTGCCAGAATCGAGTCGCCACCTAAGCTGAAGAAGGAATTGCTTACAGCTACTCGGCGCGGGGGAAGACCCAACACTTCGCTCCAGATGTCTCGTATTACAACTTCTTCATTGCTTACAGGTAGATCGGCTGTATCAGTTCCGAACCCAGTCACGAGAAGATCGATCGTTTCTTGGTCCATTCTCCCAAGCCACTGTTCTAGAGCCCGGCGGTCGAACTTGCCGCTGAGGAGCAGTGGCAGCGATAGGATGGGTATAATGAATGAGGGCACCATGTATCTTGGCAGGGTATACTCTAGGGAGGCTGATAAGTCAACTAAAGCACTGGACCCGAGAGCCTCAACCGCTAGTTCAATATAACCCTTGCGATTGCCTGGGAGCTCCAAGGCTGTCGTTAGCACAACAAAAGCTACCAACCGTTCCTTGCCACGTCCTTTGCGCGCAAAGGAGACAGCGGCCGAGCGGACTGTTGAATGTGCATTGAAGTGATGTTCGATTTCGGCCAATTCGACTCTTTGACCTCGGATCTTGATTTGCTGGTCCTTTCGTCCAAGGTAGATTACACTTCCATCTTCTTGGAAGCGAGCTAGATCTCCAGATTTGTACATCCTCCGCTTTGTGGTAGAAATGTTCGACCATGCCGGGTCGGTGATGAAAGCAGCGGCGGTTTGCTCGGGACTTTTGAGATACCCTCTTCCAACCTGGCGACCCTCGACCAGGATCTCGCCCACAGCGCCTATAAGACTTAGGATATGATGATTCGAGGGGTTGACGATCCAGATCCTGCTAGAGCGGGCCTCACCAAGATTAGCTCCACTGTCAGATGGCCGGAACTTTCTTATGAGTACGGCTACCGCGCACTCGCTTGGGCCATAATTGTTAAACAAGCCAATGGAAGGCGTAGTGGTCCACATCTTGACAAGATCATCACCTAAGATCTCACCTCCACTAACTAGTGTCTTGAGGTGTGGCACATCAGCTGGCTTCAGAGTGCGGATAACGGTGGCCGTCAAATTGGCCCAATTCACCCGAAAGCTTTCCATCGCGAACGCCAAGTCGCCTAGGCGATCCTCATCGGATGGAATGCATACACATGCACCGTGCGTCAAAGTACAAACGAGCTCTTCAATACTTATGTCGAAAACAAAAGAGGCGAATTGAAGGACTCTAGACCTCGAATTCATATCCAAGGATGGCCCCAAGACCCGCGAGTAAGCTTGGATTGACTGGTGCTCCAAAACACTGCCTTTAGGCTCCCCAGTGGTCCCTGAAGTGAAAATCACGTAGGCGGCGTCGCTTGGTTTTACTCCCGTGATTGGCGCTACGTCTGCGTCTTGAGAGAATGTGGCAAAGAAAGCCTTGTCAATGACAAGCGGGCTTGCGACCATATGCCGTACCAGATCAAAATTCTTGGTGGATGTAAGAATGATGGTTGCGTCCACTAGATCTACCACGTATTCCATCCGAGCCTTTGGGTAGGCTGGATCTAGAGGTACGCAGGCTCCGCCGGCTCTAAGAATCGAGAGAATTGCTACAACGGACCACTTTGACTTTTCAAAACAAAATGGTACGAAAGTATTGGGTTTGACCCCGAGAGAAATCAAATACGAAGAAAGCGTGTCCGATAGAGCCCATAATTCATCGTAGGAAAGGTTGCCATCATGAGCACAAACTGCCTGGGCATGCGGGGATTCCAAAGTCCGCTGCTTGATGGTCTCGTGCAAGCATATTTCAGGCTCGGCATCGTCTGGAACGTTTGATAACAATGCTTGTTGAGCTTCATCACAGACCTGAAGTTGACCGAACTCGATGTTGGGATTATCAAGTAGTGATGACAAGATTCGTGTCATTGTTGTCATCATACTTGATGCAAGGCTCTTTGGCAGAAATTGCAAACCATAATTCAGTATCATCGTGGCCCCTGTATCAGAATACAAAACGTCGAGAGATATATCAAACTATACTCTTGTCAGTTGCTGGAATTACGCAGGTGAGATATATCAAAACTTACCTCAGAAGGCGTGGTAACATCGATTGGCGTCATACACAAAGTCTGATTCGAGGATGCCTTTGAGGAAATGCCTTTATGCAGCACATTTACCGCCGTATTGAAGAGGCGGTCACCTTGTAGCCCTAAGGCATGATAAACCTTAGCCAATGAGTAGTGCTGAACAGGGAGGCTTTGTGCAAAATCATCTTGCAACACCCGAGCCAAGTCTATCACACGCATCCCGGGACTGACGTTAGTGCGACAGACTAGAAGCGTCACTAGGGGGCCAAGCATGTCTTGGACTCCTGGCACATCGATATCACGACCTGATGCCAGATATCCAAAGCACACGTCTTCCCGATCAAGAAATAGGGCAAGGATAAGTGCCCATAAAGTGCTAGAAAGAGTTGCAATGGTAATACCTGTTTCGGAGCACAATCGAAGAAGCTGCCTGATTTGAACCGTACCAAGCCTGCGAAGCTCCTGTTCCGAAGACTGGCTATCTTGATCGCTGTTCATCTGCTTTGGGAACACACAAGCTTCCACCCGAGACAGAGCTACCTCCCAGTAATGTTGTACTGTCCTGGGGTCTTGGTTTACCAAGTAAGAGATAAAGCTAGCATACGAGGGCGCGTCTGGTTTGAGGTGGCCTTCGAAAGCAAGGCAAAGCTCATGGACGAGAATCTGAAGTGAGGTAGCATCACCGAGGGCATGGTTAAACTCAAACGTGCAATAAACCTCGTTTCAAACCTTGCACATTGTGAGGCGGTGGAGCACTTTGAGCGAGGCCGGCTTGAGCGACAATTTACCGCGAAGATGGTCAAATTCTGCAATTTCGATAAGCGATACCTCAGAGGAAAATTGTCGCAATAGGACCTGTACAAGGTTGTAGTCTTGTAGCGGGTACTCAACAAAGGCTGTCCTTAAAACTGTATGGCGTGCGATCATATCTTGCCATGCGTTATGGAATTTGGAAACAGTGTCGTGAATGTCCGAACTAGAACCTAAAATCTTCCAAGTTATGTGTTGGTCGTAGATTTGCGAAGATCGTGCTTGAGCAAGGAAGATCCCTTTTTGCATTGGCGAACAGGGATAAATGTCCTCGATATCAGCCGGTTAAATACCGAGTTTTGAATAACAGTATTTTACGAGATCCTTTTACGTTAAGTGAGACGTTATTGGAAGGAGGGGATAGCTCGGTATTATACGGGTATGTGATGGACTGGAATTTTTCTGTTCTATGCCTGAAATTCTTATCTTGCTTCTGATAACGACTGCGAGCTCCGTAATCGTTTTACGTTGGAGGATAGCTTAAAATGTGATAATAATGCCACTCGCGCGATTACGAAACGCGATTTTTATGGCTACGATCGAATCGCCACTTAGGTTAAAAAACGATTTATTAATATTAACCTTAATTACCGGGAGATTTAATATTTCCGCCTAAATCTTTTATATCTTTTTTTTAGTAAAGGTTCGGGGTTACGCTTAACCGAACGCGTTTTTATTAATTATTTAAATTTACGTATTAACGTTATTAAATTACCGGGATATTTATTAACGATCCGTTTTATTTAAAAGAAATATTAATAATTACATTATAGGAATTTAAACGGTTAAAATTATATAAATAAATAATTTTTATTAAGTTTTTTTTAAAATATTATAATTTTACGCGTTAAATTATTACGATATAACGGCGTTATTAAAAATATTTACTTTTACGTTAAAACCGGGTTTTTTATCGTTGCGTTATAATAACGCGATACGTAAATTATAATTATAAGCTTACTTTTTAGCGGTCCGTTTTAAAGGATTATAGCTATTATATATTCGATATCTGGCAGGCCTAGGAGGTAGTGCTTTACTTCCTCTAGCTTTACGCGTTACCCGTTTACTTTGACCTGGGCATCTTGACGCTTTAGGTAGATGAGAGACCCGTCCAGGTTCTGCCGGACGATGTCGCCCGTCCTATAGAACCGGTAGCCTGATTCGCGAGCCTATTTAGGTCGTGCCACGAAGGATCGGGCCGTTTCCTGGGCATCCCCGTGGTATCCTTCCGCCAGATTCGGACTCTTAATGAGCAGTTTACCAGGACTTCCGATCGGCACCAGGCGATCCGATCCAGGCACGACTACCCATACGCGACATCCGAAGGGCTTGCCAATGGAGTTACCTGCTCTGCCCTCGACACTATCGACCACCTCTGCAGTACATGCGACACAGGCCTCTGTCGGCCCATAAAAATTGATAAGCACGGCTTTGTCATGCCAGTGATGGACAAGGTCCCGCCCGAGCGGTTCTCCGATGGCAACGATGGTGAGCCCCTGGCTCCTTAACCGCCCTGGCGGGATCAGCCGTAGTACCGTGGGTGTGAGGAAAAGCCAGTCCAAGCTTGACTTTTCGATGAACTCGACGAGTCCGTTCATGCGCTCTGCCTCGTTCGGCACACAGATAGTCCCGCCGCAGTCGAGGGTGGAGAAGATCTCGCAGATTATGGCGTCCCACGTATACGCGGCGAACTGGAGCGCCCTTGACTTCTTGCTGAGCCGATACGCCTTGGCGCTCTCTGTTATGCCTCCACATGCCGCTCGATGAGAAAGAACCACACCTTTCGGTATACCTGCGGAGTCCGAGGTGAAAATGATATAGGCCCGATCCGAAGGCTCCACCCGGGGTTATTGGAATTTTGCGGCAGCCGCCGTGCTGGCCACATTCTCCACCATAACTGCATATAATCCAGGTCGCTCTATGTCCTGCGCCTTCTGGTGGGTGTCGCGTGAGCACAAGACCACGGCTGCCTCTGTTATGTTAACCAGGAAGCTCAGACGACTCGGGGGGTGCGCCGGGTCGAGGGGCACGAAAGCTCCGCCGGCTTTAAGCACGCCTAGCATTGCAACAATGCCCCATACAGACTTCTCCATACTGAACGGTACAGCGCTGCCTCGGCCCACGCCGAGCTGTGTCAGCCTCCCAGCCAGACGGCACGCCAACTCATCCACCTCTGCATACGTCAGAGTGAGCGCTGTGGAGACTGCTACCATCTTCGTGGGCTGCAAGGGGGCTTGGCGCCGGAACCGATCGTGGACGGTGCCGATATCAGGAGCCACTATCTCATCGGCATACCAGTTCTGCGCCTTGGACGCGTGCACTGGACTGAACAGGCGAAGATCTTTGATATCCTGTCGCGGATCCGCGAGGATAGACGTGATGGCCTGATGAACTGTGCTGACGATGGCCTCTGCTTGTTCCTTAACGAGACAGGAGCTCCAATAGCCCAAGGACACTGCCACCGTCGTGGATAGATCCCTGATTATGAGTGACGCGTCGTACTGCGTAATGTTAGCGTGCTGAATAGTAGCGGCTCAATATTAATACTGCTTACTTCCGAGGATAAATCCGCGTTGACTCCTTCCAAGACGGTCCAAGACTTGTTGTACTGAGCCTCGGCTTCTGGCCCGAAACCAAAGAAATTGACAGTAGTGTTGAACAGCTGCTCGCCGCCGCGGAGACCTATGGTGTGGAGCATCTTCGCCAGAGAGAAATGCTGGTACGGAAGGCTGTTCACGTAACTGCTCTGCATACTTTCCAGTACAGCGAGGAAGCTTGTCGACCCTCCGAACTGGGTCCTACTCACCAGCAACGTGATCATGGGCCTTATAATGTCCTGCGATCCGGATACGGGGACGTTGCGTCCCGAGCCGAGCGAACCAAATGAGACGTCGTCGGACCCTGTGAAAGATCGTAATACAATCACCCATATAGCACGGAAGAAAATCGCAAGGGTGACACCCGATTCCCTGCAGAGCGCCCGGACCGCGAGCGTTATTTGTGCAGACAAGATGACCTCCTCTTGGACATACGCAGACTTTGCAAAGTCGGCTGGCTGTAATACTGGGAACTTGCAGATTGCGGCCCCAGCCAGTTCGTCTCGCTAATAAGCAGTCATGGTGTCCGGTTCTTGATTGACCAGGTGTGCGATGAAGTCGCGGTATTGTGGTATGCGGTCGTCGACCCAGAACTTACCATCGTTAAGCTCAAACGTGAAGTCCTTGACTAGTGTGGCGAATGACTCTGCGTCGTAAATGGCATGGCTGATAATAAGTCTAATGTAACCGTCGCCTGCAGGGGTCTGAAAGACTGTATATTGGGAGTTGCCACTTCTGTTCCGATCCTCTGCCTCCTCGTCTTTGGTAGTTGCGTATATGTCCATCAGGCTATCTACCTTGCAGAACTCCGACGATGGAGCTTGTCGGGATAAGACGACCTGGAGGAAAGGACCGGCACGCTCACCGATCTCGACGAACCGAGTTCGTAGTATTTGGTGCCGCCGAACAACTGCTTGCCATGCCTGCTGTAACTCGTGGGCATCTATTATGCCCGATGGGGTTTTGACACTCCATATTAGCCGATTCCGGTAGAGACTAGATGATCGGGATTGTGCCAGGAGCATGTCTTCTTGCATTGGCGAACAAGGATAGATATCCTCTATTTCCACCAGCTCTCTGATGCCGAGCTGGGAGCGGCAGCTGTCCATCACCTCGCCTAACGCGGCGTACGACGTTAGTCGGAGCAACGGATAGTCGTGGAGTGTGGCCTGCGGCTCCGACGTCTCTGTCAGCCGAATCACCGCCCGTAGTGAATCCTGGCAGTGCTCTATCCACCTCGTGATTCGCTCCTCCTGCGAAGACCCAGCCGGGTAGCTGACTCCGACGGCGAGCGAGCCTTGCTCCCAAAAAGCCGCGACCTCGAGCACAGCCATCCTCTTCGCGGCACGAGGCTCCGACATCCACTTACGTGGCCCGGAAGTGGCTCGAAGTATGGACTCGTCCCCTCCAAGCCTTTGTAGGTCGTCGAACGCCTTGAACAGAACCTCCATCGGCTGCTGGCCTAAGGCCACATCGCTCTCTTGACTCCGACCTAGATCTTTGACCATTTTTATTATCGCTGCTAATCTCGCGCGGCTTGGTTCTTGCTGCCCGTGGGCTGTATCCACTCTCGGGATAACGACCGGGTAGATGTTCGTAAGTCGGCCTACAGTCCTTGTCATGTCGATATCGCTATGCTGTCGCCCGTCTCCTTTGCTAAACACCACCGGCAGTTCCCGGTCGCTGAATACACGCTCAAATGCATGCAGCATGGCGGCCATGATCAGCTCAGCCGTCGTAGTGCGAAACGCGTTGTTGCATGAAGTCATTAAGGCCTCCGTCTCTTGGGACGCCACTGTGAAGCCGGCCTGGCGCCCGTGGCCGTAGGAGGCTTTCGGGCCCCAATACTCGGGTATTCCGTCCAGGGACGGCACAGCGCCCGATGGGACCGTCTCTGACTTGCCTGAGCGCCAGTCGATCCAGCCTTGATACGAGGTGGGCGACGGATGCATTAGAGTGCCAGCACGCAAGATCTCCTCCAGATCTGCGTAGATGATACGCCAAGACTCCATATCAACGACCAATCCGTTGGCCATCAGAAGGGCATAGTCTGGCCCCTGTCGCAGGTGAACGAGATCGGCAGAGAAGACCGGGTCGTCCTCTATCGCCGCAGTCCTTTGATTACTAGCCCAGATCTCCTGTATTTCCTCGGCGGTTTCGAGCTGGTGAGTGCGCCATACCCAGGATTTAGGCTCGTCCCTCACCAGCCTCTGCTTCCATTCGCCACTGGCGTCCTGCCAGAAGCGGGCGCGTAGCATCGAATGGCGGCTGACCAGGAGCTTGACGGCTCTGAAGATCTCGTCGCCCTCGAAATGACGGCCTACACTGAGGAGGAACCCGTGGAACAGGTCGTGCTGCGAACTAGTGAGCTGCAGCAGGGTTTGCGGTGGCGACAGGTTGAACGCTCGCTCTAACGTCTCTTTCTGCGCTAATGTCTTCGTCGCACCAGCTCCGTTGAGCGAAGCGAGCTCGACGATCGTCTTTCTCCGTAAAAGATCCTCCACCGTTACAGCAATGCCACTCGCGCGACTGCGAGACGCGACTTTTATGGCTGCGATCGAGTCGCCACCCAGGCTAAGGAACGATTTATCGATACTAATTTTGGCTACCGGGAGATTTAGTATTTTTACTTAAATTTCTTATATCTTTTTGTCGGTAAAAATTTAAAGTTACGTTTAACCGAATGCGTTTTTATTAATTATTTAAATTTATATATTAACGTTATTAAATTACCGGGATATTTATTAATAATCTGTTTTATTTAAAATAAATATCGGTAATTATATTATAAAAATTTAAACGGTTAAAATTATATAAATAAATAGTTTTTTATTAAGTTTTTTTTAAAATATTATAATTTTACGCGTTAAATTATTATAATATAATAACGTTATTAAAAATATTTATTTTTACGTTAAAACCGGGTTTTTTATTATTATATTATAATAATATAATATATAAATTATAATTATTATAATAAATATATTATTATTAAAATAAATTTTAAAATAATATATTAATATTAAATTTATATTAATAAAATATATA
>JARVKI010000191.1:0-26272 GCA_036674765.1 Seiridium cupressi
ATTATAAATTAATTAAACTCATAAAAATATATTATAATTATATTATATTATAATTATTAATATAATTAAAAAATATATTATAATATTATATATTTTTATAAAATTTAATAAAATATAATATAATATTATAATAAATATTTTATTATATATTATAATAATATATTAAAATATATTATTAAATTAATATAATAAATAAAAAAGATTTTATAAATTTTAATTATATAAATTAAATAATATTTAAATTTATTATAATTATTATTATAATTATAAATAATTATTATAATAATTAATTTTTATTAAATAAATTTAATAACTTTTTTTTTTAAAATTAAAAATAAATTTATTATATTATATTTTTACCTTTTTTATTATAATTATATTAAAAGTTAAATATATTAAATTTAATTTAAACTTTAATAAATAATATTATATTAAGATTTTATTTTAAATCTTTAATATAATATACGTTTTAATAAAATAATATTTTAAAAATAAAAAAAAGATTTATATTTTAATAAGAGCTTATTAAAATCGATACCGGTCCGTCAATTTCTGTTTTTACCCGCTCCGCCGTTACCACTCTGCAATTATATAATATCGACCTACCGATGGCTTCCTATTCTATACTTTTTTTAGGTTTCCACGTTCGAGTAATTACAGGCAGTGCCACTATCGTGGAAAGGATACTAACCACAGCATCCTCATTGCAGCAGGTCGTCATCTCACGGTAGCTATTATCACAACCAAACGAGGACGATCGCCATCACCTCAGCGGCGCCAGTGCAACAGGCACACTCGACTGGCTACAGAGTCCCAGGACAAGCTGGTCTATACTTGGCGCGTGAGGCTTTGATATGACAGATCACCACAAGCCTAGTTAAGATAAGGTGCCATGGAATTACCTGGCCTAATTCGAATTATCAATATAAAATTGGTCTCTCTCCGGCTTCCCATAGTTTAATTTCCTCACCATCATCGCTACCACCACCACAAATAAAATCTTCATTCAGCTCTCCCCACATACAATTATAATCATTAAAACAATTTATTCTGCCTCATAGCTCACAGGAACAAAATACACCATTCCTCACATTTTACTCCACCACACAATTAAACGTCGAGTCTCTCGTCTTTCTGGGCATCGCTGCCTTTAGCAGCCTTGCGAGTGCACAAACAGTCGCCTTCGGCCAGGAACTCCAAACCAACGATCAGACCAACCACTGGGTCGCTTGGTTCGACGGGGAAGACGCATGCCCAGGCCAGCAAGTGTTAAGCGTTCTTACAAAATCCCCTTGTGGCCAGTCTTTTAACCTCGGTGAGGTGGAATATACTTTTACCGGCTGCTCCGGCGATAGCGGCCCTCCCTCCGCCCTCCTTGACTCCGGCGGCCTCCAGATCGGTGGATGTTCTGCTAAATCCAATAAAAAGATCAACTGCCATGATGACAACCACGATATCATCAAGCATGGCACGTGCGTCATAGTTAATGACTCGTAGGCCGGATCTGGTCGCATGAGTCTACCATCATCGACAATTGAGCGACACGCGAACGTGGGAAAATACCTGTTTGGATCTACACGCCAGAAAGTCTATCTATTGAAGATTTCGGTTATTAGAGGAAGCAATGTCGGTCATATTTCTCTTGGCTTCTCTACGAAGCGTTCCCTTCATTCGACCAGTTTATGTGTTTATAGTAGAGAAAGTTTATAAGAACACCCCGTTCTTTGTGGGTGTATGTTAGAATGGAGCTTTTTTTCGCGGCCAATCTTTTGTCAAGCTTGGTGACTATGTCGTCGAAAACTGTGGCACATATGAGTACAGAGTCATTCTGTATGGAGACAAGATTTTACACATGCCCATGGCTGCATTCGCGATTTCTTTATGTAAGTGACGGCTAAAGTATCCAATCAGATTATTTGGGACTTCACCGTAGTACAGATGGAGATTAACGCCGCCAATAATGCTGTGGCTATAGGAGAAACGGCCTCAGAGTATCTTGTTAATGTTTCGCTATATTTATAGATGTCGTCGTGATTTCAGAACAACGAATCAAGACAGTCAAGGTTAACGATTACATAGATGCCAGAGTGCTACAAGTCGGCAATATGATCCGTTGACAGGTTCAGGTCAACAGACCCCTTGTCTCTACTTGCTTAATATTGATAGTCTATATATCCACCGGGCAAGCTTCCACTTTGACGCCATTCGCGTCACCATGGTATTGTTTTCCCGCATCCATTTTCAATCCTCTTTGACGATGTAGGGCTTGTGGAAAATTGCTTGTTGTATCCTCGCTTTGCGAATCGGGTCTCCCGATCCCAATTTTCTGTTTTGGACTGTATAAGGCTCACATGTGCTCGACAGTCGTAATGAGAGAAAGGTGAAAATAACGTGGTAAAGCAACTTCGCAAAGAAGCCATCGACCTGGTTCAGAATAGTGATCTCACATCTCATCTTGGAACCCCAACCGAATCCCGGCATCAGGGCCAGTTCAGACCAGGCCAGGATATCACCAGACACGAGGCAGGCTGCTGCAACGCTAGAAAGGCAGATGTCGGTGTCTTTATGGCACATTTGAGCTCTCATGCCTGGAATCACACTGCAAGATTTGGCTGTCTTGTCGAGTCGTAGTTGTTTGGCAATGAGATTGGCAGCCACTCAGCTCCGTCCTTCTCGGCCCTGATCCGAGATGCCATGTCGGGACAAACGGATGAGTACTTGGTCGATATAAGCTCTTGAAGAGATACGATTAGCCCATCAGGGGTCAAACGACGGTAATTGAGGGGCGGCGGGCCTAGACCGAGTCGTTGAACCTCACTGGCCCAGAAGGTGTGATCTCTTCGGCTGGGCCTTTCCCACGGTCTACTCCGCTAACGCCAGTATCTGAGCGCCAGGGCCGTGACACTTACGCGCTGTATTCGAAATTCTAGAGTGCTGATGAACTTGATAATGTGGACCTTCCACTTAAGCGTTGATGGAAGAAGCTTATACCTACTCGCCTCATTATGATATATGTAAATATGGGGAACATCCGGGCTTCCACGACCTCGTCCAAGAGGTGAATTCCACTGTACTCTCCTATTCTGTCAGTTCTTCTACTCTACATCGTTTCATCCTCGCAGCCTCTGACGCAGATTGGAGAACCCAAACGATGTGCAGACCTACGCGAACAGGCCATATTCGCACCTTTTGGCCTTGAAGTCTAATCCGCGCGGAATTACTAAGGATACGGCAGCTCCTATCACAAAACAAGGGACTGGAGCTTGAGAATTGACGCGGCTCACCATTATCTTTCGATAGTCAGGAAAACACCAAAAAGCACAGGAATGGAACTCGTAAATTGTTAGCCTGCACTTGATTGTCATTTGGTGGCATCTCAATTTCATCCTTTGGCATAACACAAACGATGACTACGCCCCGGCATAAAGATGGACAGAGTCGGAATATCGGAGGTCAAGGTGCAGCCCAGATATTATATTAGTAATTTAGATACATGAAATAAATACGGCTAGATCATTGATGCTGTATAGCTGTCACAGGTTAAGCATTAACCTTAAAGCGACCCCCTCCTTCCCTTCAAGGTAGCAGCTGTCTGGTAGGACATGTGGACCTTTCCACCCTCGGGAACATAGGGCTCCAAGGCTGATGAGGAGTCCGTGGCATTGCTGTCACGCGATTCCAGGAGGAAGGGCTCAGCGTCCAGTGCATCTCGCTTCGTCGTCGTGATTTGGGTTGTTGGTTTCAGCGCAATGTCTGTGATGATGAAATGAGCCTCACCGTTCGTAGGCTCGTAACAGTCGATCACAGCTGTCAGGTCGACGTACAGGTTCGCCTTCTTCTTGGTCACACCCGCCTGGCCCTCTGCGACGTGGAACGACCAATAGCCAAATGTTGCGTAGGTGGGATTGCTGGATCCGATTGAGTACCAGTCGGAGCTTTGATAACTGCCGGTGCTGTCGTAGGTGCCAGGCTTTCCAGTAAGCCATTTGACTCTGCAGTTGGCTGTGCTCGCAACACTGTTACTGTTTACCACGTTGACAAAGCCCATGTTAAAGGTAAGCTCATAGTTGAAACCGGGGCACATCTTGACATTGGTCTGTTGCAGAGCCGCATGGCGACCACCGGACGGCAGGTTATACATCGCTACTCCAAGCGCATCAGGGACACTCTGCCCGGTCGCGGTTGTGTATGAAGACGCCGTGAATTTAATATCAGTTTTGAGGACAGAATCCCCATAAGCACTCAAGGTCCAGTTCTCGAATCCGTACTTCCAGGTCGAGAAATCACCATTGGTGACACCCTGATCTGGTGCGCACTCGTCTGGGTTTGGTTTATAGCATTGGCCGCTGATACAATATTTCGGGTCACAGACATTGCCACACTTGCCGCAGTTGTTGGGGTTGTTTCGCAGGTCCAAGCATGTCTTGCCGCACTGGTCCTTGGGGCAGCCACACACTCCACTATGGCAAGCCGAGTTGGCACCACACTGGGTTCCACATCCACCGCAGTTAAGACCGTCGCTGCTGTGGAGATCAGCACAGTAGAAGCCAAGATTCTTGTCTTCGTAGACGCAAGTATCAGGAGGGCTGGAGCAGAAGCAGTAGCACATGCTATCCTGAGCTTTGTAGTAAAGCTTGCGACCAGTGTCAGTTGCAGCGACGCCAGTGAAATAGGAAGCCTGCACTGTACAAGCAACGGCGCTTGCAACTTCCCACCAACCATCGAATTCTCCCCAGCACGATACAATCATCATGGTGCCGAAGATAGCATTGCAGCCCACCCAGCTGTAACCAGAACACTGGTCGTAGCAAAGACTCTGAACGGCGCATGATCCATCAAAATCGTACGGGCTGAGGCCCCACCAGTCGGAGAGATCATCACAGAAGTTGCCTTGGTCCGCTTCGTAGCCTGCCTTTGTCTTGGCTACCAGGCCAGCAGGTGTAGATGGACATTGCGGTGCGTGGGAATCGGCATTCACCCGCTGTTCCAGCTTAGACTTCTTGATAAGCTCCTCAGCAAGTTCCTCGGTGCGCTTTCGGTCCTTAAACATCATTTTGGTGGTATCAACTACCTGGACCGGCAAGGCCTTGAAAGGGTTTGCCGATGTTGCCGACAGGACGAAGGAGCACGATTTCTTACTGGTGACCCACTCGTAGTTCTGGCCAGAATAGGTGACTTTTATGATACCCAAACAGTCAATGCTGAAGATGGCAGTAACGGCACCGTTAACCATGCTCGGTCCCGTAGAGGCGTCTACAAGCATAACCGATCCGTCGATGGTCATGGCAACGTATTGATTTGTGTCGCTGTAGACCATGTCGTATACATCGGTCTCGCCTGCCACCTCCTGAAGATAGAAGGTGCCGAAGGTCAACGACTGTGGGCTGAGGACAGAGTCACCGGCAGCAGGCGCCTCAGTAGGCTGCAAGAAAGGACCGATCGAGCCAGTGCGGGTGACCAAAGGCAGGAAATTCTCATTGAGAACTGTCTATGATGGGAATGAGTAAGACTCCAAGAATGTTTGATTGGGTCATATGTTGACTTACAAACGGCGCCTGGGCACCTGGTGTGACCATGCACGGCAAGTCTGGCAAGTCCGTTCCGGTTGGGTGGGGAATTCCAGTGGTAAGTGGGGGCGAGCCTGTGGCAGCTATGGTGAGCTCGAACTCGGTGTATGTGTACGTCGCAATGAATTCGTTGTCATTAGTCGGTGTCTCCTGTGCTCCTGTGGGAACATAGTCCGGACTGTCGGACGATACAGGGGTTGGGGTGACATATACATCGAATGTCTCCGGCTCCCCTACGGCAGTGGGTGTTTCAGAAGGAAATCCCACCGAGTCTGACGTCAAAGTAGGCCCCTAGATTGGTAGGATTTGTCAGCTCAGGTCAGACCTGATTGGATAGACCAAGAAAGCAAGGAATAGTCCACTCACCGGAATCTCAGCCTGCTCGCAAGCAAGGTCAAAATACCAGGTCGAACCGCCATTGGACACACTGAAATCAGTATACAAAGGGTTGGAGTACAGGCTACAGTAGCCGCCGGTCTCAACCTGGAACGAGAAGCTCTGGCAGCCATTGGTATCGCCGCAAAGCTTCTTACAACCCTTGAAGTAGTTATCGGCAATGCTGTCGGAAAACTGAAATGCGATTTCGGTCAACAATGTTCCCTGAACCTGGCATAGTTGAGTGGCCTCCGGGAAGGTGGGGCCTGCGGAGCTGGTGCTGCTCAAGGAGCTAGTGGTGCTGGCGGTGCTGGTGGTGCTGTCAGAGCTGGTGGTGCTGCTGATGGTCACCGAGCTGCTGCTGCTGTCGGAGCTGACAGTGCTGCTAATGGTCACCGAGCTACTGCTGCTATCAGAGCTGGCGGTGGCACTAGAGCTGACAGAGCTGCTAGTACCGGAAACACTGCTGGTGCTAACGGAGCTGGCAGTGCCAGACGTGCTGCTGGTAATGGCCGAGCTAGCAGTGCCAGAGTAGCTGGCAGTACCCGCGGAGCTGGCAGTACTCGAGGAGCTGGCAGTACCCGAGGAGCTGGCAGTACCCGAGAAGCTGGCAGTGCTGTAGAGGTTGGAGGCGCCAGCCGAGTTGGTGGTGCTGGACGCGCTCAGGCTCTCGTCATGTGGGTGAGAGCCGCACTTCTTAGCGGAGGCCAACCCGAGTGACGCTGTCAGCGCCAGAAAGCGTTGAAGCTGCATGTTGGAATTGAAAGAAAGTGAATTGCAACAAGATTCCTCTGTGCTCGCCTAGCCAAGTGGCCTGTATGCTGGGGAGAAACATGATCCCTTTTATCGTCGAGGATCGCGGCGTGCCCCTGCCAAGCAATTGGTCTAGAAAATGGAATATCAGAAGCCATTCTCAGTGAGACTCTCGACTATCGACTATCGAGAAGCTAGCGCCAGGAGTCACACAGCCCAAAGCTACATGTACATCGGGGCCGCACGGGGTCGCTGACGCTAAGTCGGCTCTAGTGGCAGTTCCAGCTGGCTGTATCAAGCCACAGAGATTCGCCAAGCGAGGTGGTGATTGGCTCACTGGAGCTCCCTCCTCACTGTAGGCCCTATGAGGCAATGGGCTCCGCTAGAGCCCGACCGAGAGGCAGCACTACGGGCCTCGGGGCGCAATTTGAGATTACAAGCTGAAAAAGCTCAAATATTACCATAATCGTATGCTTAACCCCG
Source organism: Seiridium cupressi (assembly GCA_036674765.1). NCBI lineage: Eukaryota > Fungi > Ascomycota > Sordariomycetes > Amphisphaeriales > Sporocadaceae > Seiridium > Seiridium cupressi. The sequence continues at coordinate 7,179 of JARVKI010000191.1, forward strand.
CATGTTCGCCCTACTCAGACTACTGGCTCTGTAGACGCGCATCCAGTCTGGCCCAGACTACCAGCCCAGGCACAGGCGTGGAGCTCAGAAGGGTTTGCTGCGCTAAAGCCATGACAAAGCGATTACGATCCAGCCTCATGCCTTGGCCGCAGGAGCCTCAACGCTGGCTGAGTTTGGATAAAACGAGGTCCAAGACAGTCCATCCCATTATCACGTAAGTGTCGACAGGAAAACGAGCTAGAATGACAATTTGCGCCCGGGCAAGAGGCTATGTATGAGGGGTTCGTTTCGCAAGTAACTAGATTTGCGTTGGGAATAGCCGCTCTTCAGCTCCTGTACTCGCAACTGCTCCTCTAGCATTCTTTCTTTTGGAACTGGTGGCAGAGAGCTTGGGCTCCGCGAGCTGAACACCACTTTCAACACGATTCGCGACGGGAGTGCAAATGCTTGATGACCAGCGACAAAGTATTTCGTGATCCTAACTAGTGGACCTTGCCTTCAACCGACTGTGAGACTCGGCACTGGCTGTCTGCAACGGCTAATCACCTTGGGCAAGGCAGAGTAATTCAACACAGTACAGTTAGTCAACTTGGATTGGCCGCTTTCAAACGGATGGTCGCACGGAGGCCGTTGCTGGTATCAACAGCATCGGCTTTCATTCCGAATCCCCGGTCCGATTTTAGACTTGCATATCGTTTCTCGAATGCCACTTCGTGGCATCAAATCACCCATCGAAGCTGTTTCAAGCATAGAAAGAACGAGGTAGGTGACTCAGCTGGACGACATCGCCAAATGTTGACAATCGTCAATCATCACTACATTGGAAGTGCATCATAAATATTTCACTAATATCCCCTTGTCACATGGCGACCCCGCCAAGGCCTGATGTCAACGCTAAGAGCTCTAAGGTACTACCCTCGTTGTCGAAGTGGTCCCTCAGCGACACTTTCGGCATACTATGGTATAAGACGGATCCGAGCTACTAGTTACGCTTCCGCGCTAAGAAGCAGCTTCCAGCTGTAGCCCCTATCCAGACCGCCTCTGCTGGCCCGTGCCACATAGGACTAACCAGGCCTTCGCATCCAGGATATGGCCCGCTTGGTGCACTCTCTTGCCACCACGCGGCGTCTCACCAACGTGTTTATCGTGAATCGAAGCATCGAACATATGCAGGAGCAGAGCACCATGTGCATCGCTGACGCCCAAGATATGGAAGCATTGCGTACGTAATATCTCACCTGGCTTGCTTCTATGTATTGTAGCAAGTCAGCAGCTTGCGAAGTAGTTGTAGTGCTAACCACAGGATAAGTCCCAAATGGCTTCAGTGCACTGAGTCATGTGTAGATTCAAAGTTTTGACAAAGTTGCTTATGTAGTTAAACGTCCTATTATGGCTCAGTCTTCGAGGCGTTTTCTACGCAATAAAGTTTCCTCCACAATCAGAAACGAAGAAAGCCGACGTATCTGTGTGCAGACCATCCGGACCAGTAATCACAAAGTCCGCATGCCCCGGGCCACCAGTATTCGTCCAGAAAACCGTCACTGGCTTGGCCTCACCTGCAGCCAGGATAAACTCAGTATACCCTCCGGTGCCCCACGTCACTCGGTAATCACTATTGTCGTAATTCCAATTGTTGCCGTAGGCTTTTTCACCCACCCATACAAGAGCATCATCATCCAAATACCCCAAACGGGATGACAAGACGTAATTACCAGGCCCAGCAGCGGCGTAGATGTAACCTTGGAAGATCATGGCGAAGCTGTCTCCATCGACATAGGAGTTGTCAGGAAGTTTCATGGATGCTCCGTTGTCGGAAATGAGGTCGTTGAGCACTTGGATCGAGCCTGTGTTCTTGAATGCACCGGGGTTGTTGCTGAGACTGTTGACGATCTCGCGGGTGTTGGCATAGTCATCGGTGCCGCTCCTAAAAGTAAAGCCTGAGGCATAGTGGTACGTAAGCCCGGTAGGTACGACGTTACTGTCAATAATAGTTGTGGTAGATGTGACCACGGGCGTCGGTGCCGTCTCAGTGAGAGTCGTGAATTCCGTGGTGATGCTTGTCTGAGTGGTAGTTCTACAAGATACCAAATTAGCTGAGTTGCATCGCGCTCAATCATATTGGATAACCTACGCTGTGATCAGAAGCGTCGAGGTAGAAGTCAATGTTGTAGTAATATTCGAAGCTGCAATGGTGGTGGTCCAGGTCTGACGAGCCGTTCCCACTGTTGTGGTCGATGTTGGCACAAAGCCGAGACATGAGCATACAGAGGAGAGCGCTTCTGAGGAAGGCCGCGAGTTTGGCAAGACTGGGCAGTAGTCACTCTGAGCATTGCTATTGGAATTCCGCGGGGAATATCTAGTCGCATTTCCTCGCTTTTGGAGGAAAGTGTTTGACTGAATACCGCCAGTAGTGAAACACATGATGTTGGTTGCCGTGTAAGAGGTGGCGGCGGCAGTTGATGTCTATAGCGATTAGTTTATAGGTCACAATCCGGCATGGGCATACCTACAGTCGGAGTTACAGTGGTGATCTCTGTAGAACTCGCAGTCTTTCATAAGGTCAATAAATGTTCCACCATTGGTCATGGTCAACTTACTGGTACAGTCGTTACAGTAACAGTTGTTTCATCAGTCGCGGTGACCATAATCGTTGCTGTGACAATGACGTCTCCCAATTGAGTGGTCTGGTTTGAAGATAAGGTTCTATCATTGTCAGTCTTCTGTCTGCCAAGGCTGGGGTCACTGGTAGGACTTGTCTGCAAGAAAGTCTAGTGTGCTCTGTTCGACATTTCAAAACTTACGTAGTGACGGTAGTCGTGGTGTCGAGGCAATGGCAAAGCGAAGTGATTGGAACGGAATCAGGGATTCCAGCAGGATAAGTGAACGTAGGACATGCCGCTGATGACGAGGTCGACAATGTCTTATACACTACGTCCGGCCGTTTGCTACATGGTTTGGCCTTGGTCTGGCCTATGTTGACTGCTGCCACAACAGCCAGGAAAAGAGCGTACATGATTTAACAATCACGAAATCACGAAGACAACAATCAATATACACCAACGGAGTAGAGATGGAACCCACCAGCGACACCTCAAAGGGGCGGACTCGAAAGTATATATACCCAAGCTTTGTATGCGAGGGACGGGTCCGTCCGAACCAGTGCACACAGTGCCATCGCGACATTCTCGACTAGCACTAGCTGCTTGAGTGTGGCATTTATAAGATCAAGCGTCCGTGCTTGGCGGACGGCTGACATGCGAAATGATGGAGTGAGCTCCAACGACCCAACGGCTACGGCGAGTCCCATTTAGTCCTAGTTGGTAAATGTCATTCAAGCTTAGATCAACCTTAGATTTCGGGGACCTAGTCTAGAGGGAGCAAATAAAGGAGCAAGGTCGGCCCGCAACTGCTTATGCTTTGAATCCATATTGAACTGAGCTGGAGGGACTGGCCTGGTCATGTCTAGCTGAAACTAGTCTTCGAGTTCCCATCTAACCATTAACATACTATTTACCTTGGGATCCGAAGACTTGACAAAGTTGAGAATGGGAATCAGTCCTCTTTTTAGAACCTGCGCGACGAGAGTGTGATGAAGACTGCCTGACCTGGTAAGCCACACGTGTGGCACCGGTAATTGCTGACTTTCCAAAAGGGCTGGCGGGAAATGGGCCAAGTCGAGTGTTCTGGACCGACTGCGAAGGGGTCTGCGCCGTAGCGCGATGGTTATTCCTAAATTAGCTACCTAGCTGAGCTCGCGCATCAGCCCTACGTTTAGGCATGCAGACCTGTCAGCCCCTCAAAATAATAACACGGCGGTGAACGGGTGGGATTTCAAAGGACTAACAATGGTATCTCGAAAACTTCGCTAATTTGCCAATTGCCGAATCGTTCTCATGGCTCGCTTGGAAGGCAAGCGATGCGCTTTTGGGCTTGTCAACCAGTGGCGTTCTTTAAACCTTGTTCTCGGAACAAACTATTTAGCACGCCGGTCAAAGGGCTACCGTGAGCAATCTTACATAGCCAGCCACTTTCCAAAACGACAAACAATCTGCTTTCTCTCATCAACAGCATTGTGGGATGCGAGGTCCTCGCGGTAGGTGCTTCATTGCTGTTATTACAAGGGTGGGAAGTAACTGAGGTCGTGGCACACAGCCACGTGTGGGTAGTGGCGCGGCCAAACTAGGATTGGAGCGGGGGCGTGCCGCCCCTGAATTGGCGCCCATCAATTGAAATACTCAGAACGAGTGTATCAGGATCTCGGTGGGCGTCTTATAGAAAGTGCAGAGCACCTCGAAAAGGCGCACAAGCTCGTTGATGGCTGTATATGGACTTACCGCGCTTTTCCCCAAGGGATCATGCCTGAGGTATTTTATATGGTCCCCTGCGTTGACGCGGTTAGTTGAGGAGTTGATGACCGTTGTACCAAAGTGACGTATTAGGTTGGTAATGATGTTATCGTTCAGTCAGTAATTAGGTCTAATATCCTCCCACCACGGCCCGTTGCCCCTGGGATGAGCAAGCTTGGAAGAAGGCGGTAATGCAACGCGCCGGTCTTGAAGATATCAGTAAAGTGGACGCCACTGTCGCCGCCAGGCGCATCCCTCGGGGGTTTACCGGTATTCCAGATACGCGGTGTATCCTATGTCTGGAGGCCATTGAAAGCGCATTTGTCTTGTACCGGGTGACGGGGAGGCCTGATCTGCTGGATGTGGCGTGGGATATGTGGCAGGCTATTAATGCCGCTACCCGCGCAAACCTGGCTAGCGCGGCCCTGAGCGATATTACATATGCCAAGGGCGAGAAGGCGCATATGTCTGACTCGATGGGAAGCTTCTGGATGGGCGAGACGCTTAAGTACTTTTACCTCATCTTTAGCGAGCCGGACCTGTTGAGTGCGGAAGTGTCTTATCGATCAATCACTTCAACGCAGATATGTCGACTTCAGTGTGCAGTCCGGATTTCATATTACCTGGGGTCGCCCCTCATTCAGGTGAGGGTTTGCATGTCACAGCAATAACTTAACCGACTTGTCCGGTCTTTTAAGAAAAGGTAAATTCGGGTGTTATAAATCCGTTCGTTTGTGTCAGAATAGGGGCTCCATCCACCTAGATTATCGAGCTTTTTAGTCATTACATATAGACTAGCTACCTCTTCCTGCCTTTAGCGCCTTTCTGATATTTAACTAATCATTGGATTTACTTTATAACCTTCGTTCCATTTCAGCAATTTTCCCCATTATATAAACAGAAAGATGACACTGGTCTGCACAAAATACTCGGTACGAAACCGGATTACTACGAAGATTAGAAGCAGATGTGGTTTGAGTTAACTTTCTATGATGCATTGCGCACCATGGTTGCCGCAACGGAGAGAAGCATATGATCCCTGACTTTATCAACTTGTCTGGTCCGCGGGTTTATCATGTACAAAATTAGGCATGGCGTATGGAAGTAAAAGGATTAAGGAACCAGTCGCGTCTATAGGCAAAAAGTATGAAAGCATTGGCCCAGATCTGACCATCTGTCGTGACAATAGAGTCACACAACAGCAAAGTCCTAGTAGTATTATAAAACAATCTGTTTGCGTTCATTTCCTGTGGAAGCGGCACTGTCATTGCTAGCCTCGCCTAGCATGAAAACGGGGAATGACCAAGTCTATGAGTTTACAATTTCGTTAACCTCTACCTAGATGTGAGCTATACTCGAGAGATTCATCTGATCGACTACGACGTAAACAATCAGACAATCCAGACGGGAAGGCCATCCCCTCTGTGTCAGTAGCCTCCATCGTATAGTAATGAAGTGTTGACATGCCATTGTTGGAAACTCCAACGACACGAGCACGAAAGTCAGTGTTGTTGATTTGGAGCTGGTCTAATTATCATTGGAATCAGAGTGATTGAATTGGGCTGTGAAGTAATCGCGTCGAACCTCCCAACCTGGAGAATTCTCATAACTCTTTCGAGCTCAAGTGAAGCACTACTGTCATTTGGCCGCGGAAGGTTTAGGCCACCTGTGGCGAAGGGAAGTAGTTTCCTCGTTGCTCAGACTATTGGGACTTCAGACTTGAGGCTGAAACTCCATGAATATCTCTGTGAATCCGACTGAGCAAATATAAGCTCAACAGTCTTTCGCTGATTCAAGCCAAGAGAAGCCAATATGTCCAGACTTTCTAGTCTCACGTGACGTGATATTTTCATCCCTTTGATAGTAGAAAGCTGGGCGGAGGCTTGCAACATTGACTCGATAAAGAGTGAGACGGGACATAGTGATGTTTGAAGCAGAGCACGACAAATGACTAGTGATCTCCACTCCTCAGCTCGTAAATCAATGGTGAAGACGGCTGTTTGCTTTGCAGAATCGCTGAATCTCCAGAACGTTAAGTGAACGGTATCGGGCTCAATAATGGATTCATGCTTTGCTGGCGGTGCATTTTCTTTCGTACATTTAGCAACCTGGGTTAGTTTGAACTCAAGCCAATGCGACCTCTTTTCAAACTTGTACAGGGGATACTCATTGAGAGATAGTCGCCTCGTTCAATACGGTGGAGAGGCTAAAATTGCACATGATGGCTATTCCACCACAGCTTGACTGTCGTTTCTGCTAGGTCATTCAGACTGTCTTCTCGGCTGAGATTGATAGGGCAGAAATGTCAGACGCGAATGCAGCAGCTGCGCTGACGCAGCGCTGAGACAGCGCTGAGACAGCGCCGCGGATATTAAGGGGCGGCAACCTATATTGGTTGAAGGGCAGAGATCAGTCTGTATCCTACCTATCTAGAAACTATCATCATCTTCGTGGCCTTTCACTCTGTTGCATAATCCATCTGACAAGAAAGATGTTGTTAAGACTCCACCTGCGATTGCACTGGTGCAATCACCATATGAAATGGCTTTGCCTGCTGCGTCAATCGCAATGGTAGACGATGAACAGGCCGTATCGAACCTGATGGACTCACCGGTAAATACGAAGAAGTGGCTGGTCCTTCCAGTGAGAAGTGCTCTCAATGTGCCTAGCGCTGAGAAGGCGTTAGGAGGGTGGCTGGCCACATTTTCAGTGTAATCAGAGACGCAAACACCAAAGAAGTACCCTACATTGAGGTCTTTGTCTATTGATCGCATCCCAAAATCCCCTGAGGACTCCAAGGCTTGATACGAAACCTCCAATAGAAGCCGATGGCCTGGATCCATCGACGCTGCCTCTCTACAAGTCTTCTTGAAAAAGCGGTGATCGAAGTTCTCGACGCCATCTAGAAAGTTGCCGAAGAAGATTGATTTGTTCGTGCTCCGCCAGTGGTCTTTGTTTGGAAAACGGTCTGGGGGAAGCTCTGAAACCATAGAGACTCCACGGTCCAAAATTCTCCAGTACTCTTCCACTGAACTCGCCCCCGGGAACTTGCAAGCCAAGCCGACTACAGCGATCGGGTCGGACTTTCGTTCTTCTGGTAGCCCAATTGTAGATCGAGACTCTCCCATGATCACTAATTGATAGCTAGAAGACTTGATAACTTGGATGGGAACTGAAAGTCAAGCTAGCATAATGTGCACGTGCGGATGTAATCGTGGTGAGCTGATCCTAGCATCCAAGATTATAGAGCTATCCAGGACCTTGGGAATAGATTCGAATTTAGTACACCAAAGAAGATAAATATATCATATAAACAGAAACTCTATGTGGCCAGCCTTGTCAAAGATGTAGAACGCAAAGAATGACGGGCAATGCAAAATGCCCGATAGGAAACTTGGAGTGGCGTGCCATTTGGGTTGTCTCGGCAGAATCCTGAAGTGGGATGCAATTGAATTGTCCTACCTTTGCTTATCTTCCTTTTATTTGTCATTATACCGTGCCCATAACACTGTGCATTGACGGGATCGACTGTTACACAGCAGATAAGTAATCAACTGTGTGCCCACCTCCGTAACCCCGCTGCTTACCGGCATGTCAACCTCTTCTCTTCAATCACTATTTAACTGGTCGCGTGAATGATATTCTGCCGTGTCAGCGTTGCACCAAGACTTCCAGTCACTGTATGAAGCAAAGGTCTCCCGAGTGTATATCGACGTATCAATTCGTCTGTCGGCTTCGTCATGTTCTGCTTTCCTCAATCTATTCCACGACTCAGGATGGAGGTCATTACCGCCATAGTGGCGTGGGCTATCTCCTCCACTTGCCGGAACATTCCTGCTGATCAGTGGCTTGCACCTTTATGTCCCATGGGGGCCAACGAGACAGAACTTGCCAGCAGGCTTTCTTCGGGTGCTCATGTTTATTCTCCCGAATCCGATGGGTTTACACTAGCAACTTCCCGTTGGTCTGTTTTCGATGCGCTGGGCGTTGGTATCGTCGTCGTCCCCGGAGTTGAAGCCGATGTTTCCGAGACCGTGAGACGCTTCTTCCGCAACAGAACTTCCTGAAACTGATCAGTGCTCTAGGTGAAATACGCAAACGAGAAGGGAATCCCCTTCCTTGCAGTGACAGGCGGTCATGGGGCGATCACGTCCACGGGCCATAGGCAAAATGGAATCGAGATCTGGATGGACCAGTTGACTGGTGTTGAGATTGCCCAAGATGGTGCTTCGGCCAGGATCAAAGGAGGAACCCTATCTAAGGCCGTTATTGACAGTCTTTGGGCTGCAGGAAAGCAGACAGGTAAGACTACGCCTTGATTGAGATACCTCCAGGAGCTCGATTAACTTGCCTATAGTAACTGGTGGCTGTGAGTGCACTAGCCTTCTCGGGCCGGGACTAGGCGGCGGGCATGGTGTTCTTCAAGGACGTCATGGATTGATATCAGATCAATTCCTCTCAATGAATATCGTCTTAGCTGATGGAAGTCTGCACACAATTGACGATAATTGCGACCTTTGGTGGGCTATGCAAGGTGCCGGCCACAACTGCGGTATTGTGACTGATGTCACAATGAAAATCTATGACGTCCGGAACCGCGACTGGGCCTATAATTTGTTTGTCTTCACAAGTGACAAGGTAGAAGCACTATATGGAAACGTCAATCAGTATCTTCTTAGGAATGGATCACCACCCGTGGATATCACCAACTATGGCTTTTTCTTAAATAGCCCTGACATTGACTCGAAGGCAGGTAAATGGATCTACAGGAAAATCGAATGTATATGCTAATTTCCTTTCCAGCCCGTCACATTCTTTTACATTCTGCAGGAAGGAGTAACAAGTGTCGATCCGGCCTATACAAAACCTTTCCAGGATCTTCGACCCGTCTCCACGACTACTGGTAGTGGTGTATACCCCGACATACCGAGCTGGGTGGGTTGGGATAATGCGGCTGCACCCTGCCAGCATACCGGGCTCGCTAATATGCGATTCCCAGTCGATTTAGAGTCTTATAATGTTCAAGCCATGCAGAAAATGTACGATCTCTTCGAATCGGCTACACGCGAGACGCCAGCACTTAATGGATCATTTTTCCTTGTTGAAGGCTACCCCTTGCAAGGCGTGAGAGCCGCCCCTAGTGGGTTAAGCGCCTTTCCGTTCCGCGCCGACAATCTCCTCGTGGCTCCAGTCATAAGCTGGGTACCCTCTGGATCAGACATAGCCCAGAAGGCAGTCGACCTAGGTAAGGACCTTAGACAGATCCTTCTCAATGGTAGCGGTCGGACGGAGCTGCATTCCTATGTAAATTACGCCTTGGGAGATGAGACACCCAAGGGTTGGTACGGGTATGAGTAGTGGCGTCAGGATCGCTTGCTGTCACTCAACAACAAATATGATCCCGATCGGAAGTTTAGCTTCTATGCACCTATCGCTTAGAGTAACTATCATACGTATATCTGTCCAACGTCCCGGCGGCCCCAAAGTTTAAAAATCGGTAGTATATGTTATAATTTATTTAGTTTTGATATGCAGCAAAACCTGCATTTTTGAATTGCACTTTGACAGCCTCACGGCATGCGATATTGCCAACAATTCCAGTGAGTAGCTCTCACATAACTGATTTGTACTGGGTTGTACTTTCCGGCCAATGCCACGTCAGCCCCCCAAACCGGCATTCATGCCTACTGCCGTATGTTGCTTATGCAACCTTGCTTCTGCGCGTCAGAAACACCGTATTTAATCCTTGTTGTATTCTCCAACCACACGGTAGATGGTCATCTACCTGGCAGCAGTGTAACAGCACTGTGTCTTGGTGTTTACTTGGCCTGTTGGTAGACATTCACACTTGTGCTTTGCATTTCGTACAAGTCCCCCTACTTCCCACTTTTTCGTCCAGAACATATCACCCACACGAATCTGCATAGCTTGTGCAAGTCTTTTTACCTTCATCGCACGGGTCTGGGCGGTGTATAGTTCAACTACATCAGAAAAACCAAGGGTGAGCCCGTCAACATCATCTTCGTCATGGGCTCGCCTCTGGGCACGCTGGTAGACGCGCTCCCACATAATGTGTCGGGCAAGGCGAATCTGATTGCGGAAACCGTTTTCTTCGCCTTGGGGCTCCTCTCGACTGGCTTGAGATTATGGTCACGGAAGTTGCAGAGAACTGAAATCCAAGCGAATGATATACTCATCATCACAGTTGTGGTACGCTTTGCAGGTTTCATCTTCTGGAGCGGCCCGTAAGCTGATGGTGGCGAAATTTCAGGTGCTTATGACAGCGCGATACATCATTGAAATGACTCTTGTCCTTAAATGTGGTCTCGGACTGCATTTTCAGGAAGTCAACAGAATCGGAGGCCCGAACATGATCATACTGTTCCGGAAGGTTCCACACATATTCTCCTAAATTTTGACATAGAATCATGATTGGCGGACGCTAATACAAACCCCAGCTTACATATACAGTCGATCTTATGTGGCTTACGCTTGTTGCACTGATCAAAATGTCCATACTGCACTTCTACATCACGGTCTTCCGAGAGACGATGTTTATCCGGGCTGCTCGTGGCACCATGTGCTTCGTCATCGCTTTCTGGATCGCGGCTTCCTTTAGCGACGCTTTCTTCTGCATCCCGCCTAAGAAATCATGGCTTCCTGAGATACCCGGCCACTGTGGTGATGATAGCATAATGTATATCGTGCTGGCATCTGTCGACCTTATTATAGACGTTACCGTCATAGCACTTCCAATGCCCATTCTTTGGGGTCTCCAGCTTCCCACGCCGAAGAAGATCGGCCTGACGTTTGTATTTGGCTTAGGTCTAGTGTACGTCTTCCTTTAATACTTCTCGTAGCCCGAGTCCTTCTTCTTCACCTTTTATTCTACAGAGTCTGAAAGGACTAATACTAAAACTTCACATCAATAAAGAATTATCCTCATTACCTCGGTTCGTTTCAAGTTTTTTTCCGAACTTGATCCTGACGATTTTACATTCACATTTTCCAATATTGCCCTCCTATCATCTCTCGTTCCATTGCTCGGAATCACCAATGCGAACCTTCCCGTCATGGTCCCAGCGTTCAGAAAGATTTTCAATAGCTCCGTCCTATCTAGTGTACTTAGAAAATCGGAACATCCCAGTAGTGCCAATGATTACAATCAATTCGAACGATTGGGCGAACCGGAGGTCCCCCTCGTCAATATCAGCGGTAAGCGATCCTACAGCTATTGTTACGAACCGGTACTAATATTATTTGTGCAGCTTCTAGAATGGCACCAGACACCAGCCATTCTGGTGGGATAGGGGTAAGAACAGATTGGGACGTGTAATCGGACAGGCATGGAGTGAAACATTAATTGCATGTAAAACTAGATAGTACACCTAGTAATCGGAATCGTCAAAAAGAAGAGTGTTGATTGCTGGCATGAAAAAGGCTAGTTTAACACTACCGACGTAGGCTAGTTTCGCTATTGTGACAATGACGTGGATGCTATTGATCTCAATGTCTGTCGCTTTTATTCTCTTCGACCGCGATCATGGATTTTCCCATCTAGGAAAGAAACGGTTTTGGCTAAGATCAGATTCACCAGCCATACCATAATCATCTATCCTTAGCCAACAAGCGTTGCTTGCGCATATATCCACTTCAAGACTCTACAGCGCAGATCAAGTACATTACTCAGAGCCGATTATGGGTACATGGGCTGCACTGCTGCTCAGGATGCCACAGAATAAGAGACCGGTCAAAAGAGAATGCGCAGGGATTGGTTCTCAGCGGCTCGTTGCATTTCTGCACATTGTAGTCGATGCTGGTTAGGCATTTACATCACCTAACAGGCTGACCGAGTGGGACCGCCCCTACCTTTTCGAAAGGATAAACGGTCGCCTTGCATGGAGGCGATAGCCCACCTATTCTTGCGAAACCTCGATCAACACACCCCTCACTCCTTGAGATTGCATTTTTGTCCGTTACTAGAGGGAAGACGAATCTGACATGCATGCCAAGTATTAGTTCAAACAGTCCCATGCTATTGTGTAGCCTCTAGAACACCGATCATGTCCGAACCAACGCCGCACGGTGCAACACAACGGAGGTCATCAACCACTCCAGCCCAGCACCATCTGTGCCACGGCCCTTATCCGCAGCACTAAGACTGCCTTGAGTTTCCTTACATTATGGCAGAGCGACTACCGGAAGGAGAATGAGTCAGCAAATTAGGCTGCACTGGGCGGCTAAGTGGGACGTCAGCGATTCCCAGCTTATTTAGGGCTGTAAGGGTAGTATTCTTAGTTGTTGTTGCGCTGATGAAGTACTCATCCTCAGCGCCCTCTAGGTAGTTTATATACAGCAACGTGTCACGGTTTATCAGTGTCAAACGGCTGAGCTTCAAAGTCCCCCCATAAGTTGTGTAAATTACAAAAGCTGGAGAGCTTAAAGTAAGCTCCAAGCTCTTAAATAAGGTAGGTTACGCGAGTGTGGTAGCTGCCAGAACTCGTCGTCAGCTGTGAGCCGGTCCCAGTCCGAGACACAATGCACATACTACCCGGTCTGTGCGCGGTCTGTGCGCCGACACCGGTCATGTGACCGTGACAAGGGCAGAGCGGACGGGATCTATAGTCGTGTGTGCTAGACAAAGGCTGAAAAGAATTATATATCTTCTAATTTTACCAGTTCTCTCTATAATGTTTTAAGAAAATCGCAATATGGCAATGAGCCAAGGCTGATTGCCGGCTTCACATCCAGTTAAGCGACAGATGCAGACGTATTAGGCAGCTGCAGACACTACATACTTCATAGAAAAAGTCATATCGTGGACAACTTTTGAGGGTTACTGGCAAGTGATTGTAGCATAAATTGCCTCGCAGCCGTCTGTAGCGCCTCATCGATCAACAGCGAAGCCAACTGTGGAGCTACTGGGTACCCTTTGGACTCGGTTCAGTAGTCAATCAAAGCAGCCATGCTCAGCGCATGGGTGTTTCTCCCAGCTGCGTGCCTGGTTCTACGATAGTATTCCGCACCAGCTTTGCCGTTCTGCTCACCGCGGGTTGGGCGGAGACCTCAATTCGGCGTCAATTTAGCCTTGGCGTCGCTACGTGTCACTTGGGTCCCATAGAAAAGGCGGTGCCGATCACTAGTGGAGCCATGGTCGGGGATGGTGCCGGTCTAACCCAGTGGACCTGCATGCCATACGACCATTCAAACGACCCTTTATGCGTCTATCTGGTAAAAGTGTCATACCTGTGAAACTGTTATACTGTCTCCATTGCCGAACAGCCGACCAGAGTGCACTTGTGGAGTTGAGGAGGAACCGCAGGGCGCCTACTGTATGTAGTACGACCCTGCTTCATCGGCTAAGCAGGGCTGAGACTAATCCGCTAGGACCGGACTGGGTCCAGAATCCGGAAAGGTCCAGCTAAAACCAGTAGTTTGGCCTCGTGATAGGGCCACGGGGAATCTATGTATACGCGGGGAGCGTCGCACTCTACCTGTAACAGACCCATCGTGGAATGATGCTATCAGCAAGCACTTTGGCTGGCCATACCTGGCTTTCGAGAGGGGAAATGGTGCCAATTTTTTGATGGTGGGCTTGAAGGTCCAGTCAATCCCAGTATGGCGTATATCCCGCATGCAGTCAATGCGGAGAGTTCTGGTTTACGAGTCAGATGGAGGTCTCGATTCGGCGGGCCACATATGATACCGCTACGTGTCGTGAGAGCCTCTTCATGCTTAAGCGATTCATGACTTGGCGCGGATCAGTCACTGCTGGAGAGTACAACTCCACTCCAGTATAGCGTAGACTCCATCGGGCATTATCATGCGATGTGAAGGCCTACCTTACGCCTGAGCCCCCATAATGCATAACAGGTGTTAAAAGATCAACGTGGGGTTCTGGCGATCTCTGTCCACTTCTTGATAATATAAGAGTATCGTGCCGCCCTGTCGCTTGGACGATATCTTAACCTTGCTTTTCACATTCTCCTCAGGAATAAAATCCGGTCCATCATTATACAATGTCGGGAAACTTCTTCGCTACCTCCCAAGAGATCCGCCTCGAGGACAGGGACCGTCTTCGCGCCCGCCTCCGAAGGGTCGATGGCGAGTGGGTTGATGCTGAGATCAACCTGAACGACCACATCGGAAACGAGAATGGTATGCCTTCCATAGCCCTTGGCATGATCATGTACTGACTAGCTGGTCACAGGCCGCTTCGCTTGGGACAGTGCTGGTATGTCGATACACTGATCTCTTTCGGAAGGAATGGCAGTAAGCTCATGTCTCTAGGCTTCGCCGACTCGGCCGAGGACATTAGAATCTCCGTTGAGGGTGACGGCCCCGTATGTATTCTGCGCGCCAGACTTCGTAACGAGAACGGAGATTACCAGGACTCTGATCTGAACCTGAGTGAGCGAATGGCGAACAACGATGGTCGCTTCCGCTGGAGTAAGTGATCTTGTATCCTTAACTATGGAGTTATCAGTGATCAAAGCTAATGGTGATCAAAGCTTGAATATGATCTGTGGACCACGAGAATTGAGTACTTCTAGGACAAAGCCAGTGGTTTTTCTGGAACTATCACCATAAACTAGGATCATGATGGCTTGGGCATAGGGTCTGGTACCCATTAAGCTTGTTTCCTCACCAATGAGAATAAATGTCATAACATAAAGTTAAGAGCACACTTGCTTACCGCCATTAGGCGGGGAAGGCTATTTTATAAATTTCACCCTGTGATAGGGATCTTTTTACCTGACAACGTGCTCTGTATGCGACATGAATTGGAAATTCAGGCCGGATTAGTTCTGTATCCTTTACCACGCTAGCCATAAAATGTATAACTACGCCAACGTGGAAATACTTGCTTTCCCAAAATTCAGCGCTAAATCCATTCGGAGCCCCTTGAACCCTATGATAGCATTGTGTAATTAACTCACCCGATTTCTAATTATGCTTGGCAAGGTATTGTACCCGGAGCCTCACGTACTCCAATAACCTGAGAGCACATCGCATACATAGGAGGGATTCTGGACGGGGCATCCCTATTTGGGCTTCAAATAAGCAACTTCGCACGCCACATAGTAAGAACGCCACAATATATAACGGAACGGGATTTAAGGTAGTAGTCCGAATTCTTTCATAACCTCGTACAATAAATAGTCAAGTCACCGACATTTATTGAGCATTACCTAAGAAGATAATATATACAAATAAAGCCACCCATAATGCATTACCCAAGACGTAAAGTTTGCTCAAAAGAAATGCCCCATCCAAGCAAAGGATTCTCAGGTATTTAAAGAAAATAAAGAATAACAGCCCAGGCCCGGCTCAGATTGTTTCGTAAGCTCCAGAGTCGTTCGATCATCAACGAAAGTGCCCGGCTCGAGAATTCATGTACAACCTAGAGAAAGAAAACATCCTCACGAGGGGGTCTAAACCATACCCGCCTTGATATTGTCATAGACACTGTTCGGGTAGCTGAGCAAGTTCTGTGTGCTCTTAAGCCCGCCAAGGCTGGAGTAGCTCGTACCGATCAAGCTGTTCGAATCCGTTTTATCGGCGCTGGCCTCCCAGAACATGCTGCCACCAAGCCCCTTGCCCTGCAGGTACGATACCTTGCGCTGGACCATGGCCGGCGTGTCGTAACTGATGAGCTCCTGGGTAGAGCTGTCGTAAGAGTAGGTGGCGCCAGCAACGTCGTCGTAGATCTCGGTGGCGCCCGACTTTGGTAGTACCTTGTAATCCCAGATACCGTTCTCCCATGAGCCGCTGCCGACTCCCGAATATGATTGTCCGATACCAGCGGTGCTCTCGAATGCGCGCCCATAAATGGGCATCCCAAGTATGATTTTAGATGAAGGTACTCCAGCTGCGATATAAGCGGCGACGGCAGCGTCGGTGGAGAACTTAGTAGACGTAGGGTTGCTAGGGCTTGCGTACAAGTTAGCTTGGTGGCCCGAAGTGGTATCCCAGGATCCGGCGTAATCGTAGGCCATTAAATTGAAGTAGTCGAGCACGGCAGCCATATTGGCCAGCTGCAACTTGTTGTAGTTATCAGGTCCCGCGGGCGATGCCACCGTTAATAGGAAATGGTATCCTGGAGCGTAGGTAGCAGCGTAGGTGTCCATGGCAGATCGCACAGCCTGTAGCAATGCAACGAAGTGGGCGGCCTGCGTTGCATCTGCCGGGTACTCCCAGTCGATGTCGATACCGTCGAATCCCCAATCCTTCATCAACGTCACAGCCGTGGAGGCGAATGTGGCGCGAGTGGTGGCTGTGCTGGCCGCGGCTGGGAAGTTGGTGCTGTATGTCCAACCACCAATACTGAGCAAGGTCTTCAAGTTGCGGTTGGCCTTCTTCAATAGATATAGCTGCTTGACGCAACCATAGGCATTATTGCCAACGTCATTCCACGCTGTATGATCGTTAGTGAACAGAGACCTCAAGACGAATCAGAGCCCGACTCTAGGTCACAAGACGTACAATCTCCCGTCCAATGGATTTGATAATCAGCCCAACCATCTGATGAGACCCTGGGACCAAGTCAGTTTATTACTCGGTTGAGGGGGCAAGTTACACTTACACAGTTCCATCCTGTTGAATGTTAGCAAATGCATATAGCACGTGTGATAGCTGTCCAGCAGGTAGCTGCTGCGGCAAGTAGTTTCGACCGTAGATTCCCCTTGACACAGGTTAGCCAACAAAAGCGTATAGTGACGAGTGATCCCTCTGACTTACCAGTTGACAAAGTAGGCCGAGTTTTCATATCCGGATGCGCGTTCCTCGACTGCGCTGATCGGGCTAGACGTACCTAAGGGGGCTTGAAGGGCAAGGGCGGCCGCTAGGAACCTAAAAGCTTTTGAAAACATGGTTGATGAAAGTGAAGTGTGATAATGAATGAAAGTATAACAGTCGGATTATAATGAATGGCCTGATCTCATCGAGTCACAGTGCTTGGGGAGATGATCGAGAAGAACTAAGGCTCATAATGTGATGGACTTATACTTGTATAAAACCAAGAGAGGCCTCATCAGACATTGAACCCATAGTTGCTCCATGGTGTGCAACTGCTTGGTCATGCAAGAAACGTTGGGTCGATGACCTGTGGCAGACTCGACAGCACGGCTGCGTCCGGGGGCAAGGGCGTCGAACCACTAGGAGGGCAACGTTGCCGCTGATGATGAACTCTTTGTGCTTCTCATTAGCCACATTCTGCGCTTCAGGGACAACAGTAGTTACATTACATAGGCTTCCATATCCACTAAAGCTTCCTCGAGGGTGCCAAGTCTAGGTTGGTTGCTCACAGGAACATGGGCATCTGCAAGCAAAAGGGATGCCAGACGCCTGTTATCCGGCTGCCGATACTCCATAGCATCCAGGAGACTGGTCCAGATGATGTGACCCTACTACTGACAGAGAAGGTGACTCGAGGCTCTGGAGATGTCAGGAGGGCAGCGCGCGTCCTGCGGATATACCAGGGGCCTCACAAAGCGCCGAAATGAGCTCCATGGATAGAAGCGCCGGTGGGTTCTCGAAGTGGTGTGCAATCAAGGTCTTGGGTCGTCGCGAAAGAGGTCAATGAGCACGCGGCTCTAGAATCCTTATCGCAGGGTTGCATCAACCCCAAATACCCACTCGTAGGTAAATCGTGACTTTTGTCAGGCCGGTAGTTGACTGATAAGCGAAAAACGTCATCCTAGTGTTTGCCATCGACTTCCTACGGATCATCTGAGCTGTATGTCGTGAACTGAGCAAGTCGCATCCATTCGACTTGTACGTTCTGACACATTTCGGTATTTGGTTGAGATCGCGGCAGGCCCTGGGAAGTGGCTGCAGCAATTACACGATCGCCTAGCTTGGCGGTACCCCTTGCAGTCTCAGGATCGCTGCAGGCAATGGTTGGTCAGGGAGCCCCCGACTGTAGCTCGAGGCAGATTGGACCGGAAATAGCTGCCCCGGGAGCTTTGGAGAGCCATGCTGGCAATGGTGTAGGGCAATTAGGAAGTCGGGAGGGCCAATGGATCGTGTGGGGGAGACTCCGCAGATGCGAGATAAGATGCTGGGGGTCCTCGGTCGTTTCTGCCGGGCCAGTCCCTACCGAGAAAGCATGTGTCAAAGGCTCAAATTCCGATTTGGGAAATCTCCAATGGCCATAATCGGCTGGATTTGGCATTATCCCTGACAGGGTCACACGGTGCCTCAATCGGGCGCTAGGTTACATTGAGAATCAGAGAAAGCTTTGTAACGTTACTATAGGAAGCTAGGATGATGGAAGCTTCTATTAATCTGACTGAAAAGCGAATCACCGCAATTGAATAATCCAGGGGCATCCGATAAATCTGGCGCAGATCAAGTGCGCAATACAAGGTATACGATTAATTGGGGATCCCGACAATCCAATAGTCTAGCGCATTAGATTTGTATCTAATATTTAAATTTATTAACTAGTAGCGTCAACCCACCAGCCACTCGCAGCTACCAGCAGCAGGCTCGTGGGGACTGAAAATGTAGTAAAAGGGGAGACTCTGCCACACCAGCTGAACCGACTTCCCGACATCCACCACGCATCAGGCGACGACACTATGCA
This sequence comes from Seiridium cupressi, assembly GCA_036674765.1. NCBI lineage: Eukaryota > Fungi > Ascomycota > Sordariomycetes > Amphisphaeriales > Sporocadaceae > Seiridium > Seiridium cupressi. The sequence goes on from JARVKI010000191.1 coordinate 26,115, forward strand.
GCCTAGCGAGATGCGGACAGTCCGGCATCCATACCAGAGTCCAGGAAGCTGTATATAGCCTCCGCCCTGTATTTGTTTGGGGGGGGGGGGGGGGGGGGGGGTCGGGGGGCGGGGCGACATTATGTTGGGGGGGGTAATTTGGCAGGAATTTAAAGTGA
>JARVKI010000192.1:0-26183 GCA_036674765.1 Seiridium cupressi
TTTTTTTTTTTTTTTTTTTTTTTTTTTTTTTTTTTTTTTTTTTTTTTTTTTTTTTTTTTTTTTTTTTTTTTTTTTTGGAAACCGCAGAGATAACTAACGACACAAACAATACCTATCATAACAATTTGGGACGCTAGGGAGCCCATACTTCGATGGATTCAGGGACGTGTAGCAGATTCTTGTTCATTATTGATTGTTACATGGCCACGAAGCCACACCTGTAAAGGTTGACGGATCGCTCTTAAAGTCGTGGATCAGATCAAAGGTCAGCTCTGCCTAAGGACCCGAAGGAAGGCATCGAGTGGATGGTAGTGTGAATAACCCCCAAGCAGATCAAAGACGGTAAATTCGATCTGAAGGTCCTGATGGGAGACCCGGAAGGGAAATTGACAGCCTTGAGCCATCCTGTCGCGATGATTCTTGGCCTTGAGAGGAACACAGGGAAAGGACGCTTTTCTGTCAGAGCAACTTCATGAATGTGGCTTGCGTATGCTAAGAGTCGCTTCTGTCTAGTTTCTTCCGGCGTATATTGCTTTTTTCTAGTTGGAAGAGGCGAATATTAATCAAGTTGTGGGCATACCGCTTCTACTAATGTTACCCCAGATGAACCCATTGGGAATTTGTGTAATCAATAGTTCTTCTTAATTCTTAACTAGAAAAGCCCGGTTCAATAATGCATAGCGGAGCATTAAATTATAATCAGCTAACATGGAAAATCAACTAATTTTCAGTTAAATCAAGTTCAATACATCAACCTTCCGGCACACTTCTAAGGGTAAATAGTCATGTGTGGGTTTACACTCCTTAGTCTCAAGGGTTTATAAAACAGTGGTCTAACTACCGCGTTTACTCCCGAGAAGAAGACTCCGTATATTACCGCCCGATGTAATAAACTTCTGCCACCTTCCATGTTTATAGGATATAATCCAGGCGAGGGTAGAGTCGCATCATGCTTTATAAAAGCCCCAGCCTGCTTGATGTGGACTTTTAATTGTGGATACGCGTGCATAAACGGACAAGTTGACAGCCTGAGACTAAGCTTCTTTGTGCATCATGGGCAGCGTTCAAGACCTTCACCGAAAACCTGCTTAATGTCATGGGCTGCCCCGTGAAACGGATGGTCAGTGCTGTCAGGGATGGCAGGGTTCAGCAGGGCGACGCGGCCTGCATCCACATAAAACAGCTGGGAACACATTCAGCCTTGACCCTGAAATAAAACGTGATTCGTGACACTTAACATGTCGTTCAATCAGGTTCATCGTACTGTGTCCGCACACAATATTAATTACTTCTATGTAAAGTTGGAAGAACCCATAATAGAATGCCGATTGGGCAAGTTGCTCAAGGTGGAGGACCAATGCTCATGACTTGTGCATTTTTCGTCCGACATTTTAGCTATTGTAATAACTTCTGGTTAGCACTTTGGGACATCCAGGATTTGGCATCAGAGTGGGGTGCCTTGGTCGTACAATTGAGGCGGTCGGAAAGACAAGGCTGGAGTCATGTCATCAATATCGGGCTTTCTTGCTACAATGTAGTGTAGGTCTCGGGAGCGCCGCCGCCTCAACTATGCGGAACATATATTGCAGTTTAAGTTGCGTGTAGCATTACTTCGATGGCTCTCGGCATTGCCTTTACCAATCGCTTCCTCAGGGCGAGCCCAGAGGCCCTTTTCTGTTCTTCCGATTGGCTCGTCCGTAGATGCTCCAAGAGGCCCTTTTACTTTATTAGAACTCTGAACGTGGGATGCAGCAGCTAAAAGATTATTTGCACATTGAGGCCATTTTCTTGCCTACATCGCTGGGGGCGCAGACCAACTCAAAACATGTTTGGCTGCAGATGATTGTCGGGCGTTGGCCTTGCGCCCCTTTCTTTGGCGCTAATCCTGCCGGCACTTCGCCTGTAGCGTATGAGGGCTGTCAACGTTCCCAATGGCATGGTATGCCTTGGTCGCAGCCTGAGTACCCACCACATTGAGGCCATTTATACAAGCTCTGGTTGGACAGCTACTGAGTTTGCCTCCTACGGCGCACTTAGTGGTACTACTATCGGGCGTTCAATGTACTTATCCCTGTGTTCATATCTGGCTGGTGTAAATTTTCAATATATAATCGTTCCCGCTTTTCCCTCCTCCCTCTTCCATTCTGTGTAGTACTCACTTCCGTAATCATGCGATTAAAATACACAATCACTTCCTCGACACTCCTTAGGTGCTTTGATGCTTTAGCTTAAACGACCCGCTTCGGTGGCCGACCACGAGGCTTTGATCCACAATTGACGAGATGATCAACCATTTGATCAGACTCGCTCTCTAGTCTTCCACAGTGACAGACAAAGAAACTTGGCCGCTTCTTTTCCTTACAATTTCTGATATGTCGGCGGAAGTTGTCTTTCCTCGTGCATGCAGTAAGACAGGAACACTGGTACTGAATTTCGGTGCGATGAACACTTTGCTGGTGTCGTTGCAGGTCTTTCTTCAGTCCAAAAGCACTCTCACAGCCAACGTTGTCGCAAGTGAACGGCTTTCGGTCCAAAGCTTTTGATCTCCCACAGCTTTTTCATACTCTTGTTAGCCAATAATGCACATAAAAATGGGTGAGGTTCCACAAACCCAGGAAGAAAGCTTGTAGGTACAATGAACCTCGAAACCGGCGTAACGGGCAGTTTCTGGGTGTTACCTGCCACACTCTGGCCTTGATTGTCGTAAATAGCCCCTTCCTGGTTTGGGCTGGCCTGTGAGGGCTGGGTTGAACGTGGGTCAGTCGCGCCACTGGCTTGATAAAAGTCTTGCGAGACGTTGAACATTTGACTGCCTCCATACAAGTCGGCTCCCCAATGGTCAATAGGGAGGGCATCCGCCTGAAAACTCATTGCACTTGTGCCAAAGTCGCCCTGGGTCAGTACCTGTCGACCCTGTACACAGAATTGTGGGTAATTAATGATCTCTGGTTGCACTCTCGATAAGAGGGCGGTCTTGAATCGCCGGCCTAGTGACCGCGAAAGGGCATTCCGGAAGCATGTCGCCAAATTCTTTCCCAGTAACTTCGAGCCCTATGTCTCCTAATTGGAGCTGGGAGATATTACGATCCTCATTGATAAGATGGGCCATGGAGTCGTCATTGCTTGGTGGTAATTCCTCATCCCGAAACCCAAGATCCCAGTCTAGTTGATGCGCCCAAATTTGGCGCGAGTAATCCATGATGACTGTAATCAAGTCTCTGCTTGTTGTGAATGAACCCTACTGAAATCGTCCGAGTCATTTGGCTTACAAAAAATAGTCAAAAGGCAAAAAGGCCGTCCGAGTGGCCTGCGGCAGTATATACGAATATGGCGCCTTATTTTTCTTCGTCTTGCTTGGCTCGATTGCTTTTATACATTTCAACATTTTACCCATGATTGGTTCGGATTGAAGGTGTAACCTTTCGGTACAGGGGCACACAGGGCTATCGTGGCAATATTGGATGTCTAAGCCCACACAACATAAAAGGAAATGGCCTTCAGTAATACCAGACTTCAGCAAGTTCTTCAATCACGGTTGAGTGATATGGCCTCAAACCACGCAATTGTGAATGCCATCTTCCGCCCATCTCCCTCTGCTTCCGCATTGCCGAGGGTAAGGCTTGGTGGTAACACACAAATGATAGGCCTAAACAACTGGCCTCACAGAGCCCTATTGCAGAAACGCCTTACCCAGACTTAATTTGCCTTGTCAAGTCCTGGCATCCCCCTGTCTTCCTTGCGCATACTTGTCACGGACTGAGTGCTGCCCTCCAATATGGGTTATATTGGTGAAGATTATCAAGGTGAGGAGGTTGCGTTCTGCAAGCTCTCACCGATGGCTTTATGTACTGCTAGCTAGTGCCACTAGCCACGCACGTGACGTGGCTGGGTTGTGGCTCCTGCAGCTGCAACCACAACTGAAGACCAGGACCGTCACAATACTGTACCTTTCGTACACAAGCGAGAAGTCAGATCACGTAGATATATGTGTGTCACCGCCCATGACACTGCCTCTTGTCGTTTATTGGCTGCAGGGTCCTAACCCCTAAAATTGTTTACCCCCTCTTGAAGATCCAATCTTTCTGATCAGTGGCTCCAGCCTATCGTTAAATAATTTTGGCCAGGCTGGAGATTAAAAAATATGACTTGAAAACTTCAGAGTTAACAGAAAAGATTTAGGACCTTTTATCGCCATGGGCAATCAACCATGGAAAAGTTGTCTGGATTCTAGTCAGTTCCGATCTCCGACCGATAGTTTGCTCATTTCCCTTCGAGTCTTATTACATCAATGCCTGAATCTACTTGCTATTTTAACACCCCCCTCCAGCCGAGCTAGGGGAAGAACAATGGGTGGGAGTGAGCCAGAGACCGCGGAAATGTCGAGAGAATTGTCACTAAGTATCAGAATATCAGAGACGTCGACCTACCGTCTTATGACTGATATGAAACAACCCAAAGGCTAATACGAAACAGAAATTGTTGATGCAAGTGATGTATATACCAGCTAATCTGACAGTGTCGATATCACTCTATAATACAAATCCTATTTCTATAGACCCATAGTATATTTTTCGGAAGGGTCGCAATTTCGAACGACTCGGTAAAATCAAAAGATTCGTTCACTAATCACTGGATTTCGACTGGTTGAACCACTTGACGTGACAGCAATGAAATATGTCCATCTTGCGGGCGGACGCAGATGTGAATAGGATAGCTCTTGGCTGCTATAAAAGCCGTTAGGCCAGGAGCAGAACGAAGGCCTGTTTGGAATTGGTAGATAAGCAGAACAGGTGAAGGTAAGGCATATCACTGGTTAAAAATTAAATTCAATAGATAAAAAGATGATATTATGCATCCGGTAGAGCACAACTCTGGCCAGATCTGGGTAGAGGTCGCAAGTTGAACTGACCAGACTGGCTAGAACATGTCTAAGGAGTACCCACCGATGAGCACAGCCAATATCGCGGGCGAGTTTTAGATGAATAAGATTTTCTCTAAAAGCCTTAAAGCTAAAAACGATACCGGCGAACCAAGAACTTCGTTTGGTAGTCTTGGAAATGCCATATATCCCGTTTAGGAAGCAGTCATGCTACACGAAGGCGTTGAGAACCAAATGCCCAGATGCACCTGCGTGCAGAGTAGTTTAGTGCAATTACGGTTTCAGGCCCTGTGATTTGAGGAAACTGTAACATGTTGATCCGACGAACGGAAAAACACCCGAACTAAAACCTTCTCTTCTCTTTTCCGCCATTGCCCAAAATACCAACCAGGACCGTCAAGTTCTGTCAAGCTTTATTGCTCGTTTCCGCCGCGCAGTCCACATGCTGTTCCGATGGACTGGAAGCTAGACAGTATGACTCGGAATGTGAGTGAGTGACTCATCCTTCCCAAGAAATATTCCATAAATCCGATTACGAGCTAAACGATATGCAGGAAGGGCCCTTCAGGCCCCCGACGTGGTAGTCAACCGCCCAGACATCGGCACAGGTCCTTACGCCCAATGTATCTACTCATGCAACAGACCCGGTGAAATAGCCCTCACGTTTGAAGACGGACCGCTCGAATATACACGGAGTGTTGTTGAGCATCTGCGAGGCTTAAAGTGCACATTCTTCGTGGTACCGCAAGATCTACGACAAGGCTACGCGCCACCCGGATCTGATCCGCTCAATGCACAGCCGCGGCCACCAGATTACCTCACATCCTTGGACGCAGCTCAACATGGACAAGGTTGGTAAGTAGGTCTACATCTGCCAGATGCTGGACAACGAGAAGGCGCTCGCACAGGTCCTGGACACCATGCCGACCTACATGCGGCGGCCGTTCGGATCATTCTCCGAAGAGCTCTTGAAGGAGATTGGGAACATCGGGTATCATATCGCGCACTGGAGCATCGGCACCAAAGACTTCGAACATGACACCGAATCCCAATACCGTGTATCTATCAAGAGGTTCGATAAGGACTTGGAGGCTGGTGGCGCGGTGGCTCTGACCCATGACACCAAGTTCTATACGGCGGACAAGCTGTTGCCTCACATGATCGCGTAGCTAAAGCGGCGAGGGCTCGAGGGCGTCACGTTTGGCGAGTGGCTGGGTGATCCGAAGGAGAATTGGTATCGCGAGGTGAAGAACTAAGCGCAAGCGCTGGAAGCGGAGTGCTGTGGTTTGTGAATCCGGTCCACTAATTTAGCTTGCTAAAGTTCACGGAAGAGGGGACTCTGCACTTAAGAGTAGATGCATGGGTCGCAGTAGAGATGACAGAGTATCAAATTGCATTAATACTTCCTGCTCGGCAATTAACAATGGTTGTCGCATTATCAGTGCCGACGAGGGCGCATAGAACTCTCAACGGCCGACCGTCTACTACATTGCCGTCCTGCAGCACGGGCTTATCGGCTAGTATGGCTGACGCCGCCCGTTACCATGAATCCAAGACATGACGTGAAGATCATATAGGTATCGAGTCTGAAACTGCATTGCCAGCTTTGACTGGAAACCCAAGAACACTGGTACGCCGTCAGCATTTTTCTGCATCAGCGCTGCCGGTGCAGCAGCGCCTGTATCCATCCCCATCCCGGGGTGGGGACAACTCACTCTTTCCCGGTGTCAGTCGCGCAGCAACAGCACAGCAAAGAAGCGGGCCAGCAGACGATCTGTATGCAAGTTGTGACTCAACCGTCAGTCTTCATTCCCATGATGAGAAGCGCAGAACCAAACAAAATTGTGGATAAACAATCTGCTCATGTACGGAAACGGAGTTCCTAGCATCAGGTAGAGAGAAAGACAACGTACAGCCACGGCGACAGTGGTGAAGAAGTCCAGCGTGGGCCCCACGACCTTGCAGTGGCAGGGATTCTGGTCCGTCCCGCACTGGAAGCACACTACGGGCACCGGTAGGCAGTCCATTGCCTCGCAAGCGCTGCAACGAGGCCCGAAATGCGGCTTGTAGCAGGCAGCTCGTGCCGATCAGCGCGGGAACACTCGGGAAGGCTCTCAGATTAGCGCGGAGCGGTGAGACGCCGACGTGATGTAGATGTGAAGATTGGGTAATGTGGGTATGGATTGTCGTCTTGCAGTTGTGTTGGGAATGCAGAATGGTGTTTTTCGTGAGCAAGTCATTTGCGGTGGTTTATGTGACATGGCGCCAGTGGTGGGCTGCATTCAGGGGCCGGTGTGCAGTGATGATGTCAATTGAGGGGCATGTTTGCGCAACAATCACGACGCAACAGATAGCACGAAGTAGTGAGTTTGAATTGCTCCACGGCGACATGCACTATCACGGGTATCTCGGAGATTGCATCGAAGTTGAACAACAATCGTGTGCGGGGAAAGAAAAGACGGTGGTGGTCGTCGTCTGGGTCAAGTAATTGACTGCTCTGGGGCGCTTACGCTGGCTGGCACTTGTCTTGATCAATTGATTCACATTATCACACAATTTCATTTACGGAACTTGGCAAGAGAGATAAATGTGTAAATGGTCAGGAAAGACCAAATTGATGCAATTCATTTTTATGTCGTTGCTTCATATCTGCTGGTGATCTGCTTAAAGATCGAACCATAAAATGCCGTCTGTAACTTAGAAAAGCTATCAGAATCCATTCGCCAAACGCAATGCCATAAAACGCCATTCCAATCTATCCAAATCTATCTTTTGGTATCATTCTCGGTGCTTAAAGCAGAAATGTCATGCCCATCTTACACGACAGCGGCAGCTTCCGACTTGTCGCCGTGCAGGACAGGGTTAATGGTCTCGTCAAACTCCATCTTGAAGTCCTGGCCAAGCTCCTTGCGCAGAGCAGTTTGGACAGCCTCCAAAACGTTGGGGAAGACGCCAAAGTTGGCAGGGTTGTTCTCGTCGTTGTCACCACCCTGGAAGACACCAGTGCGGACCAAGCAAGTGTTCCAGCCGTACATGTTACCACCAACGATGTCGGAGGCGGGGTTGTCTCCGACCATGTAGATGTTCTCAGGCAGTCTCTCCTCGCCGTGGATCTGATCCATCCACGAGGCCATGATCTCGTCGGCATACTTGTAGGTGGCCATCTCAGGCTTGCCGTAGACGACACGCTCGAGATCGGCACCAGTCAAAGCCTTGTACATAGCCTCGAGGCCGATACGGAAGGTACCCTGTGACATACGGGGTGTCCAGTGCTCTGTCGGACACAGCATATCACCCTGGGAGAAGTAGATAGGGATTCTCTCGGCGACGGGGTCCGACGCGATCGTTCCCAGGCGGCCGTTCTTGCTGCGCAGCAGATCCATGATGATTTGCATATCAGTGGCATAGTCGCGGGAATCCGAGAAGACCAGGATAGCGTCGATGTTGCACTTGCTGAAGTCACGGGGCTTGGCCGAGGCCCTCTCCCAAGGCGAGAAGTGTCGGTAAGGAGCGATAGTTTCGTCCCATGCGACAATGTCGTTCGGCACGACAATGTCCTTGAAACCGTAGAGCTCAGCGACCTCGCGACACTTGAAGCCCTCTCCACCGACGACGAGAACAGTGTTGTAGTACTCGGACAGAGCACTCATGGGAGTGTGGGACTGGATGAACTGGTCCGTAGACACGGGGTTGCCCAGAATCTTTGACAACTGCTCGCAACGGGCCTTCTCGGGCTTGCCGGAGCCGTTGGTGAGGAAAATGTGGGGAATCTTGATTCCGAGTTCGTTGTCCCCGTTGAGGATCTCGAGAGCGCGCTTGCCCTGGGGAATGAGACGGTCACCGTGGACCAGGACACCATCAATGTCAAAGGCAAAAGCCATGTTCTTGGCCTTCTTCACCTTGTCGGCTGACAAGTCTTGGATCTGCGAAGCCAGCAGAGCGCGAGTAGGCTGGATCGGGGGCATGCCAGGGCGGACCGGCCGTCCTGTGTTAGGGCCATCCGGATAATGGACGGACGACAGACGGGACTGTCTCTTGGACCTGGGAATGGGCAGCGATGCGCCAAAGGAGTTGCGGGAGCTCCTTCGGTCCTTCATGGACGGCGAGACGCTCAGGTTGTGCATGTACTTGGAAGCTTCGGAGATAGAGTTCTTCGTGGCAGGGACCTCGATAGGGCCATCACCAGTGTCACCGGGAATGGGCAGGTTGCCTCCCAGGGCGTTGCTTCCCAGAGAGCCATGGTGGCCGTTGGTAGTCTCAGGCTTTAGAGAGGTAGGGCTGACAGGCGTGTCAACCGCGAGATCAGCATCGTCGTAGGTAGGCATCTTGTAGTGTGTACTAGATAGTTGTTGGTAACTATTGATGGATGGTTTCAAGGTTCAAATGAAGGTGTAGAGATGCATGGAAGGAGAAGAATGAAGTTCAGAACAACATGGACCACGTGGGACGGGGCCGATAGCCTATTTATGATGTCTCAGGCTTCAACTTGACGTTTTCCATGAGCTCTCCTGAGCAATTCGCAGTAGCCGAAGTAACCCACGCCCAAAGGTTAGCAACCCACTATGGCCTCAGATAAGAACGTCATCGTAAGACCCTGGCAGCGCTGGCAGGACGCCGGCCGTGGTCAAAATGAATGAAAATTGGGGCTGAACCGCTTCGTGAAACGTCCCTGTTCCGCAATTCCGTTGTCTACTGAATCAGCGGTCCGATAAGCTATCTGCCGCAGTATGCAAGCCTTGACTGGCGTCCGTATAGCGACGGTGAGATGTTGGGAAGGTCTGAGGTTAGGCCCCGAAAAGAAGCCGTAAAAAACCCTTGAAACTGGACCACGCTCCACAAGGTTGCCTCCGCCGGCTGGGTCTTCCTGGCCGAGCTTGCGCATCGGATCCGTAAAATTGACATCATCGGGTCTCCGCCGCTGCATGAGGCTCACCCGGTCGTGGAAGGGCCGCCCATAGAAAAAGAGTTTTCAGCCTCTTCAGTGGCCGAAGCTGACCATTCACGCCTTTGCCGTTTCTGGTCCCTGACGGTGGCGATCTCGAGCGGGATGCCAGGGACAATAAGGTTTTGCCGCGACTCGCTAGAACAAGTTGAGAAGAAAGTCCCGACTCGTTGAGGGATGCAGAAATTTTGACCAATGGCAAATTCAGGGACAACATGCATGTCCACCTAAAACACCATCAGCCTTGACAGCTTGCCTTACTTGCTCTACCCACGCTAGCTAGTCAGACCACACAGCTCGGTTCCACTTCACATGGAAGGGGTCCAGGGTAGAAGCAACGGATGCATATAGCAGACCCACAGGGGTTGCCGCAGTTGCCAGCTCGAAAAGAAGTTATTTCGGGATAAGAGTTTTATGTTGAATGGCGAACCAGAAGTGTTGGAATGATGTAATGAAGCGCGATTAGCTGACTGGCTTGGTAGCACCCTTTTGACCAGCGCATCGCCAGTCCTGGAAGAGGGATCATCTTCCACCTGCTTGGCAAAAATAACAATTGTCTCTCATTGAGCTTGCAACAAAACAACAACGAACGAAACCAACATACATAAACAATCATCAACATGACTTCAGCAAAGTCCGGAACTGGTGCGCAGACCACCTTCACTTTGAACAATGGCGTCAAGCTTCCCGGCGTTGGTTTTGGTACCTTTGCCAGCGAAGGGTCCGTAGGCGAGTCCTACAAGGCCGCCAAGGCAGCGCTCGAGGTTGGCTACAGACATCTCGACTGCGCCTGGTTCTACAAGAACGAAAAGGAGGTAGGCGAGGCTGTTCGCGATTTCCTGAAGGAGAACCCCAGCGTCAAGCGCGAAGACCTGTTCATCTGCACAAAGGTCTGGAACCACCTGCACGAGCCCGAGGAAGTCAAGTGGTCGTTCCAAAACTCCCTGGACAACTTCGGCCTCGACTACATAGACCTGTTCCTCGTCCACTGGCCCATCGCCGCCGAGCGAGACGAGAACTACCAGCCCAAGATCGGATCGGATGGGACATACGTCATCAAGAAGGATCTCACTGAGAACTTCGAGCCCACATGGAGAGCGATGGAGGAGATTGCTGAGAGCGGCAAGGCTCGCGCTATCGGAGTCTCCAACTGGACGATCCCCGGGCTGAAGAAGCTTCTGAGTTTCGCCAAGATCAAGCCGACAGTCAACCAGATCGAGATCCACCCATTTCTACCTAACGAGGAGCTTGTCAAGTTTTGCCAGGAGAACGACATTGTGCCGGCGGCCTACTCTCCACTTGGATCGCAGGATCAGGTACCAAACACCGGCGAAAAGGTCCGAACGAACAAGTCCCTCAACGAGGTGGCCGACCGAAGCGGACACACACTCGCCCAGGTCCTGCTGGCCTGGGGCCTCCGCCGCGGCTACGCGGTACTGCCGAAGAGCTCGACGCCCTCGCGCATTGAGAGCAACATCCAGATCCCGGAACTGTCCGACGCCGACTTTGAGGCCGTCAATGCCGTGGCCAAGGGCCGACACACGCGTTTCGTCAACATGAAGGACACTTTTGGCTACAACGTTTGGCCTGAGGAGTCGGTGGAAGCTGGCACCGCCGTCGCTTGAGCTTTGCTGGAGTTCAACCCCTCATTGGACCCTGAGGGCAGCAAAAGGAGATTTGATGGAGGGGTAAAATGACGCAAAGTTGAGACGACGATACCCACAATAGATTTGCAAGTGATAAAGTTCGAACTGCGAAAAAAAACGGACCATGGGCGTTTAAAACTGTTGAAGGAACAATAGCGAATGCAGTCCATAGACCCGAACCTGAAAGACGCAATTGCGCATCAATCTACAACAAGAAACAGCAATTCTTATTTTGGGGTGATTGTTTTGACCACGCAATAGCCGCAACCATCTCTGATTGATTGGACGAAATACAAGCCGATGCCATCTTCTAGAAGCTATGGCTTGCACACATGCATGGAGCGATAGCTGGGTTAGGGCTGGCTGCACCCGTAAGCGAAAGCCTTGCACGCGCTGTGCTGGCGCCTGTTAGGGATTTAAAAACAACCCCTAGACGGCCGACAACCAGCGGCTGCCATTAGTGAACAGCCATCCCTAGACTTGCAGGCTACAGCCAATGCCATACGTAGAGTATGGCCAATTTCAAGACTCCCATGTGGAACTGCTACTGGTACATTAATGTGCATCCAATACAATACCGTCAACTGACAGAGGAATTCCGCTATTAGATTCCATCCATGCGATGCACCCGCACGACTCAAGCCACCGCATGCGACGGCACGCAGCATCAATCAGTTACAATGCATGCCGTGGGAAAATTTCGAGTACGTGTCTTGAGACCTCACCACATCAAACTTACTGGACAGTTTGTAAGCCAACACCACGAGAGTGACCAGGTGCATGACAAGCAGGACCCGGCGTTTCGTCTGCACGCAGCCTGACAGAAATCTTGATCCTGAAAGCCTCGTGCAGGTTATGCATGCAGGTCTAAAGTAGCTACGTTGGCGCATTTGCAGCAGGCCTACGGCTGATTGGCTCAGAGCTACGACTATTGACCTACCGAGCCACGAGGGAGAGCAATGCAACGCAGTCCGAGAGTAACGCAAAGTCCGAGAGCAACGGTACTTGAAATATCATGACCTGTGAATACAACATCACGTCAACGGAGTCTTCGGACTTCTGAATCGGCACAACGAATGTCGGGTTTCGGCCTGTCCCTCCATATCCATTGTAAAATTCGTACGGCGGACAGTTGTAGGCATTGGGGATGACTCGTAAAGCAAGGCAGCTCATTCGACACTCGGCCAAGAGGTGGTTATCGATCGGAGGTAAAAATCGGGATGGTCAGCGAACAGGCGCGACGTGACGCTGAAATAAAAGCAGCTCGGTCCCCTCTTTTCCTTGTATCCGCAACGCGTAGAACTCGTGTTCACCATAATGGTTGTCGTAAAGGCCCCCTCGGGCCGAAATTTGGATGCGCGACACAGCCTCAGGAGACGATGACGAACAGAGTCGCATCACTTTCCTCGCGCGCGGGATGAATCAGGCAATTCGGAAGCGAGAGATGGTCCAAGTTCCACAGAAATGCCAATGATCAACTGGGAGGGTGATGTGAGAACGTTGGCACGGGTGGAGCGCCGATCGATGTGCGCCGGAGGGGTCCTATATATACCGAGTCGGTGAGTGGATCGTAAACAGAGGGGAAAGAGACGTTTGTGCACAGTGTGTCTCATCTTCAACGGCTTGGCTTCCTGGACAACGAGGACACACGCACAGACGGGGTGACTGCACCCGCTCTGCCGCGACTTATCGTGAACGATCCCCGGTTGGGGTTGGTATTTCCGGATCGCTCAGACTAGGTAGATGTTGAGGATAAGCACGTAATTCAGTGAGACGACCACGCCAGCGAGCAGGTTCAACTGCCAGAGCGTGGTCTAATTATCGCGGCACCGATCTAATCTTTAGACAGCTTCTCAGCTGGTAGTCGGTGAGGAGCCGATAGGTCGGAACAGGATCAACAGGATCAATAGCTCCGGTTAAAGCTGCAGACTTGGAGTAGCAAGCGATCCCAGTCAATAAGACACATTTCCCATCAGCCACAAGCGCACCTTGATGCAGTGAAACATTGTACGGCCGCAGGACCCTTTCTGCGCCTACCGGGCAGTCCCCCGAAGTCTCATCCAATTGTCTACTGGGCTGCTGGGTATTTTAGGGTCATGCAGCAATAAGCGCGGGAATTCCTTAACCTAGTGACAGGACCCCTCCTTCACATTCTCCAAACGTTTCTCCAACCAAAAAAGTCTAAGCGACCATGAAGCTGCTTCTTGTCGAGAGTCTATGAAGCCGCCTTTGCTCTGCCTCCTCTCATTTTTTGTGCGTCTGCTGACCTTCTCTCATGTCCGGTGTCCCCATCTCTTGAATCGTGGCATTCCATGTCGCCATGTGGTACGGTGTGGAATGACCGAGTCTTGTCGACCGCACCGTGCCGGACCTGTTCTCTTCTTAGCGGACGGACGAATGCGGTATAACCAGGTTGGTAGTCGGCATGCGACTGGCTCTGAACCCAGGGCAGTGGAACACATCAGTGGATCCTATCAACCAGCCCATTGCTGATACAGATGCATTAGTGCCAATATTCCACATTTTTTGTTGTTTGCATTTCTGCAGATTGTCTAGCTTCACCCATGCGCTTTCGGTGGGTAGCGTGTATGTGTGTGTCTCTCACTGTCTGTGCCTCCCCCGCCGTGGCATGACCGGCTTTGGGGGCTCCTCTTTTCTACATTTTATGATCATCGTGAGCCCTTGCCTCTCTCTCTGCCTTTTCCTTTGTCTGTTATCAACCCTGGGAAACTCCTCTTCCAAAGGCCTTTTTATTAACCGGCAGCTGGCGCTTCCTCCAATTCTCCCTCTCCCTCCCTCTCTTTACGTCGTCAAAGTTCATTCAGGACTTTCTCTGACCAACCAACCCCAAACAAACGCCGGTCTGCTTCTATACAAACTGCCCCTCCTCTCGCTTCGCAGCCAGCAAATCACACAACACGCCGTACAACATATAACGCAATATGCAGCTACGCGCATCCATCCGCTCGTTCATCAGCAGGCACTCGCACAAGTGCGGGATCTGTGGCACAGAATACTCCTCCGGTAGCTGCTGGTACTGCCACCCGCAGCACAAGCACGCGCAGATCCAGACTGCCGACATTTAACAACCCTTTTTCACGTGATGATTTTCTTCCTACGAAGAAATCCATGATCAACACCATACCATTCTTAATGTATATTTATCCACGAAGCCACCACTCGTCTGCCGTTCTTTGATCGGAACCCACCCCGGCCCTGGGAGGAGGACCCTTGCCACGCTCGGTCCTTCCCCATCTGTGTTGGCAGAACTTATTACCTTTGCCAGGTCAAGCTTGATCTACTGCCCCGGCACAGGACAACTCTTGATGAACCCCGGGCATCCCGGCGTGGCATCATCTTTTTACTTCTTCCTGCCAGTCCACCCTGGGACTGGCGCTTTGGGGTATAACAGAACATCGTCTGCTCATGCCTCGGCCGACATGGGGACTGTACTCGATGTCGTCTCAACTCTAGATGCCCGTCGTCCTGTGAATCGGCAATGGCGAGAATCAAGCCAGCGTATGATTCGGTCCCCAGACCGCAAAGGACCACATTCAGATTCAGTTGCCTTGATGGTAACGTGGAAAGGGCGGCACAACAAGGGCGCAAACTACCGAGGGATGGGCAACGAAAGCTTATGACTGATAATGGAGAACCGGCGTTCTTGGAGGAAAACTTGTTTTTTGGCCTTTCGGAGGGTTGTACGGGGAAACTGCATTACTCTCCGGTAGGGGCTTTTGTATTGGTGTTTTGGGGGAGGAAAAAGCATGCCTGGTACAGGGTCGATAGCAACATGCCTTCTATTTTTGATTTCGGATTAATTCAGTTAGATACCTCACTTGCCTGGCTGGCTCTGCCGGTTCAGTACTCTTTTTACCTCGACTTCAATCACACCTCAATGCTTGGGATCTTGAAATATCGCTCAGCTGTTGTTCTGAAGAGTGAGTTCTTGGCGACAAGGATACCGGGGTGCTGCTCCCGCACGCGATTTACGTGCTGCATTCCGCAAAAAGCTTGTCACGTGGGGACCACAGGTACCTCGCAGGAGGTCACTGAAACATGCACACTTCCCCACTCAATTTGGCTTAGGGAAATGTGCATCTTCCAGTGACCACCTAGCGAACACTATTGGATCGTGTCTCATTCAGGAGTCTCAGCCAGCAGTAAGCATGAGCCGTGCTCTGGTGTGGCATCGGCCGGTCTTTGAATGGTCATCAGCCGCATCACTTGGCGGAGTTCTGATAGCCTGTGTATATGTGTGATAAAGATCTTGTGTATGTGACAAACAATGGCAGCATGGTGACGATCGGTCTACTTATTGCATGAAGTCCACGCTGTTCCAGCACTCGCATAAGACGGACTGAATTGCTCCGCCTGTACAGTGTTCGCTTGATGCGTCACGAACCAGAGACATCACCAGTAAGCGTGGCGAGAAATGTGCATGGAAGTCTTCAGGCCATTTCTTAGCATTATCAATATGACATTCAATCACGTCCTGATATCTAGCTCTAATTCTAACCCTGGTTGGGCACTCTGTTCGCTCTAATCCATGCGTACTTATCAAATAGTCCACACATTTCGCTATGCATCGCCAGATCGACGTGTTCTCTCTGAGAGAGATTCCGCTTGGAGAAAATCGTCCAGCAGATCCAAATCCAAATCCATGGCTGGAGTCGCCAATTCCTCGCAGCATTGTCTCGCCTTCTTCTCAGTAGGCATGCTCAGTAGCATCCAACCTATCAAGTGCCGGAATTTTCGGCACGTGGTCATTGCCCTGGACCAAGAATTTTTCTGGAGTCTGACATGATAGCTAAGTGAGGGTTCCCAATCACAATAACAGTACTATCGGATAATGACTGTGTCGGCTCATGCCTGAAGCATTATCCAGAAACAGTCAGCTCCACATCTCGAAGCGAGCTCAATGTCATATATATGCGACTTGCCAAACACTGCGACGAGGTAGGTAGACGACCACCCTTTGTGTTCGTTCCCCATGACCCAGCATATCACGGCTGGAGCCATTGGCCGTCGTAAAGTACTCAGGCTGTCTGAGACGCTTTGCATGGCACACATACATAACGATGATGCCAGTCGTTGGTTGCTTCAGTTCGGGATGAATGCACACCACACAATGAAGGTACAGGTCGAATAGAGAGTTTGCTGTTGCCATGATAACCCCGCCAAGAACATCTTGCGTGGGTCATAACCAAAGTACAATAGGGTATAGCCTATCGTATCCACAAAGCGGAATATGCTGTGGGTCATTAGTGTGTCCGGCTAAAGCTTGAAGCAAAATGAGGCATGGTGAAACTCACAGGTTCAGCAGGAAGATACCCAAGGCAAATTTAGGCATCGGCCCTACTGCAGGGGTCTGAATAGTCTCGCGAGCTGTGTAGCAAACCGGCGGTATCCGCACAATAGTCATCATCAGTTCTGCTGCTAAGGCATATGTGTATTTCTGCTCGTCATGTGCGCATGTTCGTATTATGAACAGTGCCAGCGCCGCGACCGACAGACCAAAATCAATCTAAGGGACATTAGTGGGGTGCAGGCAAAGCTGGACTGGAGGGGCCGCATACAGTTGTGGGTATCAGGACAGAAGGGACCTTCCTGTACATAGTGACGGCAAGGACAAGAGCCAGTACTCCTAGGCCGACCTGGATGATGGCCATCACGAACCACGTGACAGTTGCCATCAATCGCTTGATCCTGCATGGACCATGTAACGCCTCTTGCGCGCCTTCCGCACTCTCGCCGCAGACGGGCCACGCGCAGAAATGGCATATGTAGCCGTACTCGCCGTTTGCCAGCTCGAGTAACGGGCCATGCTTGCGCTGGTAATCTGGTGTAAGCTTCACGCGCCAGCAGCGGAAGCAGATAGAGCGCCAGGAATCATGCTCGCGGGTGACATCCAGAATCAAGCGGCCTAGTCCAGGCGTGGTCAAACACTCGCTACAGCAACCCTGCAGCAAGGCGTCGTGTTGGCCGTAACTCGAAAACTGCGATTGGAATACCTCGGCTGTGATCACGTAACGGTAGAACTGGCAGACTCGGCGCAAACGGACTGTTTCTGACAGGTCCAGATGCTTCAAAATCATGAATTGAAGTTCAAGAGGGAGCGCAGACAGGCCTGATGAGTTGGGTCCTGGCTTGGACGGCGAGACGGCGCGACCTCTGGACTTCCCGCGCAGCCTCGACTTGAGTTCGAGGCCTCGGTTTGTCTGTTGCTGCGTCACCCTGTCGGCATGTTTAAAGAGCATCATGCTGCCGGCGCTCTTGGGGCGTAGTTGAGGGTGTCGCGATGTGCTTCTGACATCCGGTCCCTGGCTAGATGGCGGCTTGGTCCTTGCAGAAGGGGTGATGCAACCGGAAAGTTACTCAGGGTGGTACTGGTGCCGCCGATCTCCAGCGACTTTCGGCTCTCCGCGAGGCAGCGTCCCAAAGGGGTGGCCTCATCTGTCGTCGCGAAACCCCCAGAACCTGCAAACGTCCGTCGCGACCTCGTCTACTCCGTGTCGATTGATGGCAGGCAGGCGGATGTGGTGATGTCGTCGTGAGCCGCCAGGTTGCTTGGAACACGGCAAGCTTGGCTGTCGGTTTGAGCGTGGGCGGATTTTGTATTTTCCCAGTGACAAACCGGGTGTCCGGCACTGTCCTGGGGGCCGCCTAGCGCCAGAATTGCGGGTAGTCGGCACGCAGCGCTGGGAATGGGTTGGCTGTATGTAAAACGCCGCCCCCCCCTCGATTCCAAGGGACATGGCAGGATGGTGCCGGTAGCCGATCTGCAAGATGCATCTGCCCGTGAATGGCATCAATTCGGGGCATATCAAAGCTTGATCACGGCCTTTCGATGCCGGGCTTCTCGTGCACATGCACTTTGCGCCCGGACTGTGGGACACGGGAATCGCACACCTTAGCATGGACTGAAAATTGGAATTAGTGTGGCTAGTGACCGCGTCAGCGTCCGGTCCTGCGCAAAAAGCCATGGTTTGGGCCGCCCCCATAGCCTCTACAGCGTCACAGGGCTGAAGCTAGGGCAATTAGAGTTGGAATTATTGGGGCCCTCTTCATGCCGTAAATCCGACTCGTCTCGCCGTGTCTGCCGCCGGCATATGGCCACACATTGGTTCGATTCAGGCGATTCAGGCCTTGACGAGTGAAGCACGGGTTTTCTGTTTGCTTGGGTGCGCCATCCAGACGCTGTGGCATATATTGTGTACGTATGTATCTAGCCACGTGCTGACATGGCGTGCAGGCTGACAGCAGGCAATGAAAAACGTTTTTTATTTTTTTGGTGTCGCTTATGCACTTGGCATCCGCCACAGGACCAGCAACCTGTCAACAACTCACGTTTCCAGGTTCCTGGCAATCCTGGCAAATTCCGGACCCACCATTCCCGGAATTACCGAACCCATCAGTCCACTTTCTGTCACCCTCCAAAGTCTTGGCAGCACTCTGACGGTATATATCGAGCCGCCCGGCGGCTATGAGAGACGCGGCGAGTCTGGGTCTTACGGTGTCTTTGAGGTTTGGTCGCGAATTATTCAATTACAGTCTGTTTTTTGAGACCTCAAGCAAAAGAGGGCCAGTGTCGCACCTCACAGACCAGCCATGCAGTCAAGTCAGCTACCAGCTATGCTAGCAGATGCCGACTTTTCCGGCGATTTCTTTTTTCATGCCACTGTGACAACTCAAAAACCCTAAGTCAAAAGCTAGTATGGATACTCATATGGCTTTACCTGGTCGAGATCCCGCATAACCGCGGATTCGGCATCAACCCATCTGACCGAACGCGAGCAGGGCCGGTGTGCCGTTTAGCAGCATGTTCAGCGCATATGGTTTGGAGGGTAACGTGTGCCTGCTGGCACGTGTAGTAGGCGTTACAAGAGTGGCATCCATAGCAAACATACATCCGGTTGTCACAATGGTTCAGAAAATATTGTAGGCGAGTGTGCGATTGAATTGCTCGACATTTTCAGTTGAACGATGGATGCAAATGGGGAATCTTTGCAGTAATGAGCCATCCCATATTCTGGTGTAGCTTGAGAACTTACAGATTCCCGATCAGCCGTTCGCAGGAGCGCATACTGTCATCTGCTGGATCTCAAAATGCTGCATTCATGGGCTGTGCTCTTAAATCACAGATGCAAGTTCTATTATTATTATTATTATTATTAAGTTCTAGTATCCTCCCTACCTGGTCCTAGTTTGTTAAAAAGAAAATACCATGTCGTACCTGATTAATGTTACTGAGGCGTGGCTGTGCGCCATGTCTCAGAGCACTCTTGATAATTGGTTGGCGCCTCATTGTGGAATGCCGTAGATCCGCAGGGCGATGCAGAACATCATTTATTGTTCTTATGCAGCAAGTTCCCTAAGCAAACTTATAATTCCGGATCTCGCCTAATGGCTCGATGCTCAGTTGAGACCCCCGCCGCCCTATAATTATTGGGCCACAATAAAGAATGAAGCGCACTTGATTCACAAACGATCAATGGATTTCCGTTCGAAGACCTGCCGCCTGACTTATTAGCACTTTACTTCAGTCATCTTTTTGCAGTATCGACATTTTGTTCTAACGGTATCGTGCCAAGACTATCGCCAGGGACCACAATTATCCAAGCACATCCAACCAGATTGTGTCTCACTGTCAATCCACCATTTACCTATCTTTCATCATCATGATCATATGTAATCCTGCTTTATAGCTCGCTCGGTGCCGATAGCAAGCCGCGTGTAAGCGCTAAATGTGAACAGCGCTTTTCACAGAATTAACGCTCACTTACGGACCTACCCTTCTTGTGCAATGAAATCGTTGCAACCCTCGTGGATGCCGACAACCGCTCCATTAGTAAGCTTGGAGAAGCGCGCTGGGTTGAGATAATGGAGTCCATGGCCCATATGTCATTTTGATCTATCATAGTGGGTCAGTGCTAACAATACAGAGGCATGATTGAGCACGACATCAACATATGTACATCTATTGTCAGATGGGGTCATCTGCAAAGTGTAGCCCCGTCCAATCTATTTAACCACGGTGGCGAAGACAGTAACTATGTCCTTGTCTCACGGGACGGTGATAATACACGGGCATATGAAGAGGCTAGGGACTCTGGCGACGACTTTGAGATCATTCACATCTGATGGTCTAGTGTTCGTACAGCTGATATTTCTTGGAAGGTTGAGTACTGTAGAATGTTTTCCAATATTATCATCTTACTAGCCCTCAAAATCAAGGGCAAAAGATAGACTGTCTCAACTAGCCACGTTAATGATTTACTTCAGCCCAAGATAAGTGAGTAGCGTTCTACCTTCCTCAAAATATCTAATTTCTAGTTTTGATCAATCTTATCAAGGCCGACGATTTGCCAACCAGCTTCGCCAACGCCTGGCACAACACCTTTGTCTTCGGTGATATCATTCTACCCAAACTTGGGAATTCCTTCGGAGCCTTCTTCCGCGAAAGCCAAGTACAATTCTTGCCATGCCTTGGAGAGCATCTTCTCCAAATGTGTCGAGGGCCCCCGATACCAAGAGTATGTTCCGAAGATGAGAGATAAATCGGAGCCATGGTACACTCTTTCCCAAGGACCAGGCGATATATTGGGAATGGAGCAAATTCCAGATGGATTCAGAAGGAAGCGAAATACCAGTGCGTGCAAGCCTCGGTGTCTGCGGATAAAATATCGGTCAGATCACATGCAAGCTTAGATTACCTTCTAGTATGTCATTTACACTCACCTTGCCATAGTTGCAGTAGGCTGCACGAAATAATTTATCGTTAGATTTTTTGACGCCGTAGGATCTACACCATATAGACTGTAGGCAACAAGAGCATTGCCCTCGCCGTTTATAGCCCCGATGATAGAAGGCTTTAGTGCTCGTTCGTTGGGGCACAATCTCAAGGTTCCCAAGACGATGATAGTATCAAGGGAACAAGAGAGGTAATGCTGGGTGCAAACGGGCGGAAATTTACCAGCTTGCTAAAATTACCTGAGGTCGCCCTTTCTTCGTAGTAACTGAATATCCCACGATTATCAACAATCGGCCTGAAACTAAGTACAGGTTCATTTCCTGCAAGGGTGTGCTCTTTGATGAACCCGATCAAGTCCTCTGCCGGCTGCTGTCTCGTGAACTCCAGTTCATCGGCAGAGTTATTACCCTCGAAGCCTAGGCTCTGAGTTACGAAGCTGAAATGTTGGTGATTGGGAGCTAGTACTTGAAGAGCTGGCAGTGTTGGCCCAGAGAGCATGATCTGGTTTCTCACGCGCGGCATATCGGGGCACTGATAGCAGTGTAGGTCAACACTTCGCGCCCCAGCCGACTGGCCGAAGTGGGTTATTCGAGAGGGATCACCACCCGAACGATTCAATGTGCTTATGGACCCATTCCAGACCCAGACGCTGGTTCAGGAGGCCGAGATTCTGCTCCTGTAGGTCAAGACCAGCGGCGTTGGGAAAGCCGAAAATCGTAATGCGACAGCTAACATCGTCAGCACCAGTCTTCAATAGCGATTCTGTCCGATCTTACTTGGCGCTCACGACAATCTGTCTTTGATCGGATTCGATCCAATGAGTAGGGACTCGGTAAGGAATTGTCGAACCACCCACCAGAAATGCACCACCTGTAAGCCAAACGATGACTGGCAATTTGGACTCAGAGGGACTGTTTAGAACCTTCGTTGGTGCCCATATGGACACAGACAGACAATCTTCAGAGGTAGAGTCGTTGATCCGAAGCTCAGGAACGTCTGAGTTGTAAATGGACGGAGGACCCTCAAACCACTGCGGACAAGACAAGCCAGACTGCGTTCCATCAAACTTGCCTCCCGGTGCTTTTGCCACTGCTGGTAGTCATCGCCGTGGTTCGGTCGGCGGTTCCGCTCAAGGAATTCCCAAGAACTGAACAACGCTAGGGTAATCTCTGTTCATCCTATACATTCGATTATGCTATCTGGGCACAGACGACCTCCGTAGAACTATGCTATATTCTAGCAATGTTTCGTTTGGTTCTCGAACAGCTCAATTGGCGCTATATTTATGGACAGCTGCAACGAGATAGCCCTGTATCACATCTTCAGCAGACATCTTCTGTAGTCTTTCCTCTGTAATCGAGAACGTGGTGTCGTACTTTTCCGGTTTAGCGCTCGCCCAAAGTGGTAAAGCGTTCTCGCCGCCTGCTATCCCGCGGCCCCTACCCGGTCGACCACCGCCCTTTTTCCCTTATATAAACATGGCCGCCGCCCGCCGCTCTTTCGAGGTATCTTTGACTTCTTTACTTCCTTTTTCTCCTTGCAGACCCTCTGGCCTATCCCGGTTCTCCCCTTGGTCTCGCACGCAATGCATGCCATGATTGGCCAAGAGATAGCGACACCGCCCTTAGCCATTAGCCCGCCTCCTTTTTTAATTTGCACTATTAGAAGTATCGCATAAAGCCCTTGGCCACGCACCTCCTTCTATATCGCGGCATACACATAAGGGCAAGGCCTTACTCTGTCGTCGATGCACCATACATCGCATCGGTCTCGTGCCATATTTGCCTAATTTCGCCGCCTTGCACTTAACTACCTTTTGCCCAACCCGGCTGCATCTTTCCAGAACGACAACAACATCACGACATGTATGTGCCGCTCGTCCAGCCAACAGCTTAATCGAATGGATCTTGCGTGGGCGGCCTCCGTCCTACTGCCTCGTGCATAAGACAGTGTCCGCGGGGGATCATATTTGGGGCTCGTGCGTGCTCCGTGGTGGTGACCATGAGCCAATGAAAGAAATGCCGCACAATAGCCACGGCCTTGGCTGCATGTCGGAGGCCTGCTGCGTGACGTCGTTTCCAGGTCGAGGCTGACGTTCATTGCTAAGCTATGCGGCATGCGTCGACGCCTGCGGACGCTTGTGAACACGTCACGAATCTTTCGGGGGGACTTTTTCCTGGATCGGCGTTGCCTCGGGGAGCCCGTGGTCTTGGCTTTATAATTTATCTACCGCCCGCCGTCGCGATTGGCTCCTCGGAAATAATGGAGGGGGCGCTCAGCGCGTGCTAATAATGATTTGTTAGAGATGAGGCCGTGGCAATGCGTACATTTGGCCGACTACCACGCTAGGTTGGTCATCCAGGGCCGAGGATATGAACCAGGATGCGAATACAGGCAAGGCGTAATTTGGAGACTAATAGGATCACCTGAGTGGCGTCTGCCTCTACAGTCTCGCGTATTCGATATATGTCGGCAGTTACATGATTGGCTGTGGCCGAGAAGAGGGTGGAGGAGAGGTGGAATTTAGGGGAGAAGCAGATGCGAGATATATACGACATAAAGGAGATTGAAATTAGGTATATAAGATGCTAATAGCCGCGCATCTTATGCGCCAGCTCACCCATCAAACGCACAGCTCCTTATATTTAGAACTTATGCTTTGGTTGCACTTAAGACTTGTCCGTTATGACGACGCTCATCTCCCTCGACTAACAGTTATTATGGTCTCCTTCAGCAGTCTATACAGTCAAACCTCGACAATGGTCTTCGCAGCCCCAGGCAAGCCAGAGCCAAGAAGCTACTTTGCCAGCTTTTAATTCGAATACGCCCTCACGTAACGCAATGGTGATCGCTTCTGATACAGAGTCGGACTTAAACGATGTTGACACTATCGACGACGTCGAGGACGATGCGGCCAGCTCCGTATCAGACGTACTGCCGTCCATTCCGCCGATAATATCGAGGTTAAAACAGTCCAAGCCTAGTCACATTGATACCGCAGGTAAGTTACCATAGCGAGCGGGGAGTTATCTCGTATAGCGCTAACGTCTTTCGTTTCCACCTCTTAATAGTGAAAGATGGTACAGTTCTTAAAAGATACCGTTTAATAGACGACCAGTCACGGACATTGTCTGTAACCAGTCAACATTGCAAGACAACTGCAGCTTACGACTCGCCGGACCCCTGTCAACATCTCAGTACCGATCTTGACGATCTAAAGGATGACTCGGCGCAGCTGGAACGGAGAAACCTATTACCCTTGGTTTCCGCGGATAGTATACCAGGTTGTTCGGCCGCCTCTGCTTCCAACGAAGCCGATGATCTATCCGCGCAAGGCCGTGGTTCGGTAACAGAAGATTCGCTAGCAGTTTCTATAGATGATACAAATACGCAAGAGCCCGTCCTGCCACAGAGGACACGCACGCTAAGAAGCCGTCCGGAAAGGCGCCATCGCGAAGCCAGTCAGCCCATGGCGATGAGGAAGTATCTTCGTACAAGCGGCGCAAGACGAAGTCTGCGAAACATCAAGGTGCAAGCTATCAGGAGTGGCCTCTTCCCGACACCGTGCTTCAGCGGATTCAGACCGACGGTCGAGCCACCTTTCAGATCCAATTCACTTAGACAACGTCGTGCAACCCGGACCAAAGCACTGGCCAGACGGCGCAAGTAGTCGTGCCTGATATACGCCGAGATCAGAGCATCAGAACCTGGGGAAATGCGACAGATCTCGCCAGTTGCGGTAGCGAACAGGTAGACACCTTCGACGTAGGCAAGAAAAATGATGTTTACCCCGTGGCAAGACTACTTGCTCGATGGAAGATAGGGATGTACCTCCTCGAATGGGCCGATGGGATTATGAGCTGGGAGCGGAAGAGGAACATCCTCGACTGTTAAAAGGTTGAGGATTTTGAGACTACATATCGAGGGCTTAACACTGGCATCGATGTGCTCGCTGAGCGGATCTGGAGGGGTAGGCAGCAGTGGCGTATACATTAGTACGGTCGCTAGAAGCGCGAGGATTGCTGGGTTAATGGATCCTTAATAGATCCGGCACGCGTGGAGAAGTGATACGATAACCAAAGGGGATCCAGGGGACCTGGATCACGTGTATATAGATGAAGCTGCAGCTGCTGCCCCGCAGCAGCCACTGCAGCCACAGCTATATCATAGCTATCAGCTACAAATAGATAGATAGATAGATAACGCAATTCTCTCTTCTATAGAAAAGCTAAAATCTATCTTTTTACACCACTTTTTTAACCCCTTTTACTTACCGTTTTATATAATAACACTTATAAACTTTTATTAACCTTTATTATATTATAAGTATTTTAATAATTTTTATTACTTTTTAATTTTATAATAAAAAAGTGTTATAAAATAATAATATAATTAAATTATTATAATATTATATTAAAATAAAATAAACGTTTTTAATTTTATAATAAAAAAGTTTTATTTTATTAATAAAAATATTTATTTATATTATTATTTTATATTTAAATTATTATTTAAAATAATTTATAATTAAAAAACATTTTTAATTTTATAATTATTAATAATTATATTAAAATAATAATTATTTATAATTTTATAATAAAAGAATTTATTTAATTATTATTTTATACTTTTTATTTATTAATAATTATAATTATTAAAAACTTTTTTTAATAAATTAATTTATTTTATTATTAATAATAATATTAATATTAATAAATTTATTAAATTAATTAATTAATATAATATAAATAATATTTATTAATAATAATTTTAATAAATTTTATAAAGATTAAAAAATTATTAAATTTATTAAATTTATTAAATTATTAATTTTAATAATATATTATAAATATATAAAATAATTTTTTTATTTAATTTATAATTTTTTATAAAGTAATAATAAATAATATTAATTTATTATATTATATAAAAAAACTTTTTTTATATATAAAATTATAAATT
>JARVKI010000193.1:393-25941 GCA_036674765.1 Seiridium cupressi
TTTTCCAAAATTCAAAAATTTGGGCCCCCCGCCCGGGGGCCCGCCGGGTGTCCCTTTTTTTAATTTGCACCCGCCGCCCCCTTTATTTTTTTTTTTTTTTTTTTTTTTTTTTTTCGTCTGATTGTACAAAAAGAATCTGACCCGCATATTAGAGCCCTGATGCTATTTAAAGCCGATTCGTGATTTACATGCAGCTGGGAGCATAATTGGTTACTGCCTGCTCCATAGGTTGCAACTGTTCATTAATATACTCTGAATGAGGATCAGCCACTCAAGCTTCTGATCCGTGATAAATAGGGAGAGGCGGCAGGGAATTATGTAGTGTAACTACATCTTAACCAACTATACCAAAGACATCTCGTGCCTTTGCAAATTTGGGATTCATATCTCGGACTCATTCGATTTATGACTCATTTTATCTGAGCCGTAATTTTCGCCACTTGCAAACATCTCACCAAGTATATCTTGTGGTTGCCTCAGCAGGTTCGTCGCCATCAAGCCCCATGATGGGATAGAGCTGCCGTATATGAGTGTCAAGATGAGAATGCTGATAGGGTACCAAAACACGGCGAGCCACAGGATGCCAGTCTCCAAAACTGGATTTATTACATTCGCAATGTGCGAAGAACTAATGAGTTCGAAGGCATCTTCTCAAGCTGAACTCCATCGAGAGACAAAGACAGATTCCTCCAGAAGCCATGTCGACACGAAAGGATTAAGCAATCAGCCTTCTATCAAACGAAGATGAAACGGTGCCTCATGATTATGATTTCTCCTCTCGAAGCGCAGTGAGCCTGCAAGTGACGTCAGGAAAGACGCCACCGCATGTGTCTGACCTTGTTTTCTCGCTGGACCCTGTAGACAGACCCAATGGGATCAAAGAAGCTTTCGACCTCCGCAATTTTGAACTTTTATACCCCTGCGCCCGCTCCAATGTCGCGTATGCAGTTACTGAGCCGTAATCGTGATCGAGAGTAGTCCTAAAGTAAGGGCCGGTTCGTAAAATTCTTGCGGAAATAGACTCCGGATTAACAATATCTGCCAAGCCATTATATATATGTCATATTATCGAGGTATCTTTCGTTTTTCGTAAGATTTAAACGAAATAGGTATGCATCGTTAGGAATTTGCTTCGCTGGTCAACGACATTTTGCACATCTTCGTCTTTTTGGTTTGGTTGCCGAACAATTCGTAAAAGATATAAACAGGGCTTGGCCATGACACGCTAGTTAGACAGATGTATGCAGTAGCCCTGTAAAGCTTTGCGACCAATATCGAAAACGGCAAAGCGTACGGTGCTGGCCAAAAAAAAAAAAAAAAAAAAAAAAAAAAAGACATATGGCACGTTCGCAAACTCAACTTCAAAACTCGCAAGCGAATTAGCGAACAGGCCCTGGGGATCCTGGATGCATTCGACAACTGTTCTTTACAATTGACCAGATCCATCTAAGCTTGATTGCCTGCTACTCACTCGATATGGAGTTCCATTGGCGTGAGACCCGGTTGGCGGTTATAGAATCTATTCGATGGTCAAATCGTTGAACGACACGGCAAATAAAGCACAAGTGACTACATGATTTGCGTATGTTGCCAATATATTTAACAATTAGTTGAGAGCTTTGTTGAGCTTTCTAGTGCCTGAAAGCTCGCCATCGTGCCTTTCGAACCGAGTTGGACGTACGCAGTGCGTAGCAGAACATATATGTATGTACATAAAGAGGAACTGAGATACATATATGATGTAGCTGCAGATTAAGGCGTCAAGCCCTTAAAATCAAAGATAGACTGGACTTGGCGTGCCCAAATTCATTATTAATATCTTAGGTTAACTTAAACTTTTAGAGTAGTCTATGACACATGCGCATTTGGAGGTCAATAAGAATGAAAAGCAGAGTAGAGATATTAAGTCGAATTGGTGGATAAAAGGACCATAGCTGAGATATCCAATCTCACTTTCCAAATGTCTATCGAATGCATCGAAGTGTAATGCACTATACTTGAAGGGTTTGTCGCCAATATATATCCACAAAGAAGTTTAAGCTTCAATTAGATCACCAGCTATTATTGGACCAAGTTCTTATCAACGCCGAAGACGTCCTGTCATCGTCAATATAGTTTCAGATTTGCTCGGGCTATGACCATCTTACCAGTAGTGCCTCGAGTCTGTCAGGTTGCATGTCTTTGCCTTTGTTAAATCCACCGCCTGCTAGTTCGAGCTTCCTCTTTTGGCGGAATAAGACATTGTTCTGCAAAATATCAGTGGTCTGAGCCTGGAATGATGTAGTACAGACTTTATACTTCTTCGATAGTATCCATCATGATGTATCGAATGATTACCACTTGAGCTGTCTGGCCAAGTCTCAGTGCTCTTCCAATCGCTTACGACTCGATGGATGGGTTTCACTGCGGTTCTAAGAGATAGACTCGTGATGCAATCGCCAGATTTAACCTACAGATCACTAGTAGTTAATAGAAAGCTCTACGATGGAAATATACGAAGTCCACTTGCCCTACTGCACCCGTTCCCAGTGTCATGAGCAGAATATTCGCGCCATTGAAAGACCGAAAATCACTCAGAACTTTTATACGTTCGGCTAAGGGCAGGGAACCGTCGATCGTATTATGTCGGATGCCGTGGTTAGCGAGAAGCTCGCTGACAAGTCCGAGTGTCTTCTTCCACGAAGAGAAGATAATACTACACGATTAATGTGATTAGCTTTTTTCATTTGGCAGGGTTTTCCTAATAAAGCTACCTCTTGTGCGTAGGATTTCGACGGACGTCGGACAGGAGCGCAAGTAATTTTGACGGATACGATCTTTTCTCATGGTTTTCACCGATTCGGAGTGTCTCGATATCCATGCTTCTAGAGGGCAATGTAGTCTGAGATATTGATCCGTGCTTGGCAGCACAAATTGGACAACGCTGCTTTTCTGCACGATGGTAAGAAACGCAGTTATGGCAGACCAAATGGGAACAGGACGACATGAACATCCCACCATCGGTTGCGGCTTTTTCGTTTATAAAATAGATGGTTCCAGAGCAGTAAGCGCAGACATCTTGTTCATGCTGTTGAAGATAAATCAATGCTTCGTCGGGGTCGACGGGTAGGCCTGTTGGTCCGGATTGCATAACAGCATTTTTGCGGCCATTGTTGCAGAATAGCCGTAGTTTCAGCAGCGACTCAAGGAATGAAGAGTTTATATTGCTCTTTCCACGTCTACTCACTGCCATATCGATCTCTGTTCTGCCCTGTGCGAGTAGGTCCTGGTAATCAGATTGCTCTGATGGTGTGAGAGGAAGTCTTCGGAGTTGCGAGATAGGTTCTGGCAGATCTAAGAGCTGCCGCGTTCTTCGGAGGCAGACAGTGCGGAGTAACGCCTGCAAGTTCTGGAAACGCGATCTTGACGCTGAGTTAATGGGGTTGATAATCAGTTTCCGGAATATTGGTGCCTTTTCTAGTATTGGGACCCTAAGAAAAGACACCAACGTTCCAATGTCCTCGAGACTGTTCTGAATGGGCGTGCCGGTAAGACACCAGCGATGTAACGCTGAAATACTAGAGACGGCTTGAAACTGTTTCGTGGAACGATTTCGAATGTCATGAGCTCCGATTGTGGTCAGAATCATAGATCTTTATCGTGCGTTCTCGAATCTACCTTCGTCTAAAACAATTCTAAACCAATTGATTTTCGCCAAAGAACTGTCGCCGCGACGAGACTCGGCGGCCACAGTGGCATACGTAGTGAATACGATCGGTCGCTCGAATAGCAAATTCGTTTCTTTATGTCTGGCGGTGCCAATATGCTTGTGGAACAAGAGCGCTCCGGGATACGTGTGCCTGTTCGATAATGAGCTAAGGGCTTGGAGCTGTAAGCATAGAGCTGGCCATACTTGCGGATTTCATCGACCCAATTGTCAATTAATACTAAAGATCTGTCAATCAAGGTATTTCGTTTATTCGAGCCACCTTCAGGTGAGATTTGAACCGCTGGGCGGACACTCACGCGAGGATGGCGCAATGATGAGTGTTGCTCTAGAGGTTGCTTTTCCTTGTGGTTGATAGAATAGTTGGCTCTCAGTAGTCACGAAGGCCTCTGCACGATCGAGGGACCCAGCAATTGTGGATATAATGACGAGCGACTTCCCAAGACCCATCTCATCTGCAATGATGCCACCCCTGGCCTCGGCGCGCTCTGGCTGCTTCGCTCCACTGAGAACATGCTGATAACTACAGAACACATATGTTAATGAATACACAATCAATAGATGATATGAAAAGGCACTAACAATGGCTCATCCGCATCTACGTCGTTGTATTTCCAGAGGCTCAAGTCGGAATTCATCTGCGCCGTCTCTCTACAACGGACGAAATCGACTGCCTCTTTCTGGTGGCTGGATAGAGTAGAATCTGTTAACTATGGTACTTTCAATACTGGGTAAGTACGCCTTACATTAAGAGTGTAGTTTTAATGTCTGGAACAATAGATATTTCCTGTAGAACGGAATGATGCGATAATGAATCAAGAATCGAGTCAAACATTGTGGTATCGTCCCCCCTGCCTCCGGCTTCTAAACGACTGTCTGGGGTTTCACGTGTATCGTTAGTGGGGTTATGTGATGGATCAAGTGCAAGTAGCTCTGGGTATCCTTCCATGATTAGGATGTGGGGATTAGAGTATTTGACATTTTCCAGGCCGTATTGAGGCATTTGCAGAAAGATGCCAGAGTTTGACAAGACACCGCCGACCTTCTGAGCATTCTCTTTCAAGCCGTAGATGTTCAGTTCCGCGGGAAGCCTGGGAGCCGGGCCATTCCGGGACTTCATGGCAATAGTCAGATCTTTGCTGAATATGAATGCTTCAACACGAATTTGGCCATTGGCGACGAGGTCATGAAGGTGCCTGCAAAGCCCTTTGTTCAAGCGACCGAACTTAGTCCCTCCAAATTCCAACGTGAGAAAGTCGCCTTCTTGCACAACAGCGAAGGACTGCACTGCGCTCCATGACCAGGCAGTGAACTGCTCGAATCTGTCAGTGTTGTGCGGTTGCACTTTGACGTCAATGATCTGTAAGGAAGTCAGCTCGGTTGAGGAGGAGGTCGAGAAATAGATGATTTACACTGCCAAAAGAAACGTTTTTATTCGACTCAAGGCTAGCTAGCTGATCGTCTAGAGGTATGCTGGAGGTTCGGGTGCGTGTGTAGCTGTATTCATCTGGTCCGAACGGGTATGACCGTTTCAGTGAGAGCACCCCCGGCGGCACACCTGTTTCTGATGTGGCCAAGTCCCTACTGGCAAGAAATTCCATCCTGATTAGGCTCGGAATCAGCAAGTGCAGCACGAAGTTGCCAAGCGAGTGTCTTCCAAGGGATTTTAGACTATGAATTGGGCATATAGAGATAGAAAACATAATCAAAGGTGTTGTTGAATGTTATTGTAATAAGTCGGGGCTTCTGGGGCAAAGCCAGAAGCCCGTAGGGAGGGGCAGTCTAGGCACAGCCATCAGCTTCATGCTAAGCCAAAATAAAACAGGAGGCAGCTCCACAATCTCTTCCTAGGCTTTCTTTTCTGTCGAGTATTAATTGCATAGCTGTCACTACCCGATCGAGCCTTGCTGTAACCCCATCAGCAAAGTTCGGTGTGCGCCTTGCGGGCGGTGCAACGGGTACATTCTTGGCTGACCGGGTGACAGCCTTAAGAATTGACGATCAACCTAGTGACGATTCATGGCTTCTGCATATGGTATCTTAATATTAGTTTTGTCATAAGAATAACCTAGCCTTTCGTATTAGCTATATTCCCAGCATTTACGAATGAGGTGCTGACTTTGCGGCTGGCTGCTCCCTCTCCCGCGGCGCGGTCAGGTGTCGTCAGTCATCTCGACTATGGAGCGCCTCGCCGTGTTATACTGTACATATACCATGGTACTGAGCCATTGTACCCGATTTCGAGTTCAGCCCGTTGGATTTTGTACTTCAGAGTTTGTTTCTACAGTCCCAAAGACAAAAAAAAAAACCTATTTGGCTTACACAATTTGATGTA
Source organism: Seiridium cupressi (assembly GCA_036674765.1). NCBI lineage: Eukaryota > Fungi > Ascomycota > Sordariomycetes > Amphisphaeriales > Sporocadaceae > Seiridium > Seiridium cupressi. The sequence continues at coordinate 6,435 of JARVKI010000193.1, forward strand.
ATGAAGGACAACGTATCACTCAAGGATCGAGCCAACTTCTTTCCTAGTCAATGGCCATGACTACACTGGATTACTTGCACTCATGCGAGCCGACCATGGAAGGCATCTATGTCAGAAGCAGGCTGTGGCGGGGCGTTCTGTTAGCACGCAGATAATCGGAGGGGTGGTGGAGCCTGCGACCCCCTACATTATGCAGACAGGCTGCCGACTAATAGAGAGCTCTCCGTTGCCGTGCAGAGCCACTGGATCCAACCTTTCTCGCCATACTTTTCATACCCCATACGCGCCATACTACCCATCCCATGATCTAACATATTATGTGTCTCCTTCGATCCGACGATTGCCGGAAGTAGAGAAGAGAAAACCCGAATATTAATCAATGACGGGCAATTTTGAACAAGCGTTTGATAATGCGATTAAGGAATTCAAGGAGGGTTTGGGGAGAAGAGACCTAGAAGACTTTCGAACGACGACATTTGAGCATTTAAAGGCAAACATTGCAAACTTGCAAGTTAGACAGCATTCACAACGACGGATCCAGGACCTAAGTCGGCTACAACCATTCCTCGAAGCCGTTGATCAATATAGCAAAGTAGTCGCAAGCTTCTACCTTAACGATGACACTGTTGCATTTGTCTGGGTGAGTGTTCCACAATGACGGGGGTACAACACATCAGCTCATATGTCCAAAGGGTCCCGTTAAGTACTTACTACAGGTATGGCGTATTTGCAATCTAGACCCCCTCAATGGACTAAATAATATGAACAGACAACGAGCGTGTCTGATGTAGCTTTTAACGAGTTCTTGGACGCATATAGGCGTATGGGAGAGAATCTTCCACTTCTTTTGCAATACCAAGACCTCTTCCGCGCCAAGCCACACATGGTCCGAGTCCTAGCACTCATCTACGAGGATGTTCTCAAATTCCAGTGTATCATATTACGTTACTTCCAACAGCCTCGTAAGTCCCCTTTGTTTGGTTCAACGCTATTCGTTGTTTCCGATAATAATTTTCTATAGAATGGCAGCGTGTTTTCAGTGAATCATGGGACACATGCAAGTCTCGCTTCTCGAGCATCATCCGCACCATCGCTCTACGTCGAAGCTTGATTGAGAGTCAAGCCACTCCGTCCCAGATTGAAGAAGATCGGAGGACTGTTCAGCAGCCTCGGAAGAGCGAGAGCCATGAATTCGATGAACAGAACCTGCGGCAGATTCGAGATGTTTATAATTGGTTGAGATCAACGAACGTTGAAATCGATCAAATCACTTTCATCAAAGCGCGAGCAGACTATCCCGGAACAGGCCAGTGGCTCTTAGAAAACATGCTCTTTAAAGAGTGGTTTGACCCGCGATTTCCGACGATACCTCCATTACTCTGGCTCAGTGGTATTCCTGGAGCAGGTAACCGCTTAGTACTCTAGAATTTCGTCTGATGTGCTCTGACACTGAACTAGGAAAAACAATTCTCGCTTCCTTCGTCGTGGAGAAAGCACGAGAGTTACACCCGACGCCAGCAGTACTCTACTTCTACTGCAAACACGACAACCCAGAACGAGACAACTTTCTCGCACTTGGACGGAGTCTACTTGCACAATTCCTTAAGCATGACATTGGATTGTTGCCTAGTTTCTACCAGAAGTCTTGCCACAGTGGCGAAATGGTGCTCTCTTCGTCAGCTTTAGTCGAAGAGCTGTTGGATCTAGCTTTTGGAAATTGTAAAAGCGCATACATCATCCTCGATGGCTTGGACGAGTGCCCGCGAGACCAGCGAAAAATCATTACGCAGTGGTTTCGCAAGTTGATCGAAAACCTTCCCAGTAATGAGCCTGAGAGGTTGCGATGTCTTTTTGTTAGCCAAGATGACGGTCCTGCTCGGAAAGATTTCGCTGGACTTGCCAGCATCAAGATTAGAGCTGAAGACAACCAACATGACGTCGAAGAGCATAGCCGAGTAGAGGCCGGTAAACTCCTTGAACATCATCCATCTCTTACAGTAGAGAAAACGAATTGGATTGCTAATACTGTAGCAAGCTCTGTAAAAGGCAGGTTCTGCATTATCTGTGCAACTGTTCGACTCGTACGTTTCTTTGCTAACAGAATGAGAAGGACATTTCTTGCTTGCAAAACTGATTTGGACCAACCTTTCTGGTCATACATCCATTGCAAGGTTGGAAGAAGAACTCGAACCAGGCGTCTTTCCAAAGGAGATCAATGACGCGTGAGTTCGATAGTTTCATACATACCTAAGGGGTTCTTCGGTTAACTCTCAAGTAGATACCGCCGTATAATGATTCGAATAACTGAGCAGTCTCCACATGCAGCAAAGGAGGACATCTCAAGGCTGTTGGCCTGGCTCGTTTGTGCAAAGAGACCACTCAAATGGCACGAGATAGTAAGCAGCACCGAGAGCCATTTCTACCGATAAGGCATTCCTCTGGTTAAAAAAACCGGTGTCCCGAGAGCCGGCTCATAAATTACCCCTAATCAGCAAACCGACGCGTTTCCGGGGGAAATTACTGATTGCCTGTGTCGCAGCAAGGAATGAACTCCATCAACCTAGACGAGCAATCGGTCGCATTTGAACGTCAAAGGTTTATAAAATCTCCCAAAGATCTCTTGGCATCTTTGGTAGAAACTCGATCAGATGGCACCATTGAGTTTGTTCATTTGACTGCAAAGTTGTGAGTTTCCAAATTCCTAATGAGAGGACGCAGCCATAATTAGACTGATCTAAACCTGTTTAGCTTCCTGCTTGAGGAAAAACTCGTTATTCCATCAATCGAAGAGCTCAAGCTGGCGAGCCTATGTATTGATTATTTGAACCTCCCTGCGCTTGTTGATCCTCCCACCGTGAAAGGTTTGTTGAACGGCGACTACGGATTCATGGAGTATGCTGTTCTATACTGGCTTCGCCATCTAGAACTAGGCGCCACCCTTGACACCGATGGAGTGGAGGAACTGAAAGATGAACTGATGAGGCAGCTGCAGGGCGAGGCAACTAGGTCCCAATTCGATATCATCGTCAACCTCACCGAAAGAAGTTTCCCTTCCGTTGGTATCTTGGCAAGAGGAGAAGAGCCATGGGAACGGTTGGGAGATCCACTAGAGCAAGCTTCAGACACTTATGAGCACTTGGCAGAACATTTGCACTTCAAGGTGCCAAACGATCCAGCCTATCCGGTGATTACTGTGGAAGAAAGAGAGAATCTTGTTGTTGGTATCTGCCTCCTTCCCAGACCCCGGCGGGGAAGCTTAATTAAGTGGGCTTCTAACAAGGCGAAATTGGCATCGGTAAGGGAGTATGTAATTAAAATCTCAGTTGAACAAGAAAGTGATCGCGATCAGGCGGTCCCAGAACATCATAATAAGAGGGGAAGATGGAATTGATAGCAGTCACGTATGGAACATCAGATCAGACCACAATTGAGGCGTGTTCTACTTCAAATTGCGGCAGCGAGCCATACCTATTATGTGGAGCATGAAGTTTTCTATTTTTATTTTTATTCTTTTTAGCGGACTTGTATAGCATCAGCATTAGAGCCAATAACACCAGATGGCAGTATTTAATTTAGTCGAAGCTACCACTAGTAGTGCGGGGAAGATGGCGAAGGCATGAGACGTCTTGAATAATACTACGAGGTAGCCAACAAGCAACTGACCTACCTTGTTCATGTTACAAGAGGAACAGACACGCCGGCAGTGGCAGCATCGAGAAAACATAGGATCTCCTGCTTCGCTTGAGTTGTGGTCTGTGTTGGAATACCATAATACCATAATACCGCTGATAATGTGGAGAACTGTATTCGAAGCTCGAGACACAGTATCACATAAGGAATGGTTTTTGCAATATTATTGGTATCTTGCTACAAGCGTGAAACCCATGCGGCTAGCTAACCTAAATTACGTTCTGATACAGCAGTTTTTTGTTTTCCGCATTGCTCTTGATCGGCATTGTGCAAAATGATGTCAGACAACAATCCTTGGGTGGCACCGACCAATCCATGTCCAGGCCCAATTGTGCAGCTGCGGGGTTAGTGCTTAGCTCCAAATAGTTTATTTATGTGGTGCATTCAAGCACTTGGCATTGAAGGATTGTCCATGATACCAGATTGCAATCTGGGAGAACAGATCTCGAGACGAACGGTATACCTACAAAAAAATTGGGGATTCTCTGGCTGAAGTCATGAGTGTTTGACTTGTCAGATGATACTAGTGCAACGCAAGGTGACTGACTAATACCAAACGAATCCCAATCTCTTTGTTCGATCATACTACGTGCCAAGTCGCTTCTGGCTCGCAGTAACGCCTTTGTGCAAACTGGGGAATGGTCCGTGCATGACAGTTATGTCATTTTATCGAGGGGAAAGCAACCGCCAAATGTCTCCAGGACACCGCATCCACATCTGCGACCACCAGCCCCTAAAGGCACCTCGTGAAGTCCAACTATCCATGGCCTCTTCTCTCCACTCCCATTAGAGTTGCGGTTCCTGGTCAACTTTCTTCTCAAAACCTTCCTGCCGTCCCAAAATGTCTGACGCAGGGGACAGGTATGTAACAGTGCAACCCCATCTTCCAGCAACCCGGGCTAGCAATAGTGGGCGGGCTTGTGAAGCTCTGATCCCCCTTGGGTCATGCAAGCCCACCAACGCTAACTGTTGTCGCAATCAACAGTACACATAAGCGCACTCGGTCTTCTGCTCTCAACCTACTCCGTCGCAAGGACAAAGACGGCCGCAACACCAACGACGACGACACCGCCTCTGAGGACGGGTCTCACTTCTCTTCGCCCGCGGCTCGTGCCACCCAATCCCCGGCTGCCCTATCGCACAACCCCTCAGTAAAGGGCCAGAACCCTTCCAGGATGTCTCTTGGCCGAGTCGCTTCGCAACAGCAGCCGGCAAGCGCTGCGGCTGCACCCTCCCGCTCGAGTGTCTCCATCGGTGGTGGAGATCGAGGTTCGACCCTCGAACAGGCCGTTCGCAAGTTTCGATACGTCGAGGCACTCAAGAGCGGAAACACCGCTGCTATCTCCAAGGCCATCCGCGAGACGTCCGACAATGCGACCAGAGCAAGTACCTCGTCCATAAATGCCGCCAACGCCGGTCCCCTCGACGACACAACCGTGCTCCACCTCGCCATACAATGCGCCGAGAACGACGTGGTTGAATACGTGCTCTCGGACGGAACTGGCTACATAGATGTCAACGCACGGGACAAAGATGGCAACACTCCGCTCCATGTGGCTGCAACCTCGGGCCGTGGTCATGTTGTTCGTTTGCTCCTCGAACAAAAGGATATCAACGATGCCATCGCAAACAACCAAGGCAAGCTCCCCCTGGACGTTGCTCGTAACCCCGATATCTTCCAGCAACTACAGCTTTCCAGAACTTTGTTCGTACAAGACAAAGTAAAGCATGTCCAGGATCTTGTTAGGAAGGGCACATACGAGACGCTCGGGCAAGTCTTAGAGGAGCCTCGTGTCAAGACCATTCTGGATATCAATAGCACCGAGTTGCCCTCTGATCCCATCACGATGCAAGCGGGTGGGACATTGTTACACGAAGCTGCCCGTGGGAAGGACACGAAGCTCATCCAGACACTACTTCTTCATGGCGCCGACCCTTTCCAGCGGGATCGCAAGGGCAAACTCCCTCAGGACGTTACAAAGGATGATGTTACGCGAGCCATGCTCAAGAGGTCTCCAGCCGCTGTTGCGGCGCAAAGAGGCATCCAGGAAAAGGCCGTACTGGGACATGCTGCCTCCACGAGTACTGCAACACCTGCAGCTGCTGGCGAAGCTCTGGGTAGCCGAGATCCAACCATGAAGGGTTATCTCAAGAAATGGACAAATTACCGGAAAGGGTATCAACTGCGATGGTTTGTGCTTGAGAATGGTGTATTGAGCTACTACAAGCACCAGGATGATGCTGAAAACGCATGTCGCGGTGCTATCAGCATGCGCATTGCCAAGCTGCATATGAGCACAGATGAGAAGACCAAGTTTGAGATCATTGGCAAGTCTTCCGTGAAATACACGCTGAAGGCAAACCACGAAGTCGAAGCAAAACGTTGGTATTGGGCATTGAACAACGCCATTCAATGGATGAAGGATCAAGCTAAAGAGGAGGAGAAACAGAAGGCTCATAATGCCGAGTTTCTCCGCCAGGCTAAAGACCATCTGGCTGCAAAGAGTACAGATGGCTCGAACGCTGATTTGCAAAGCGAATCCGCTAGTGTCACTGATGCTGGAAGAAGCAGCATGCAACTGTCGAGGCATCCGACCAGGGCTTCCGCTAAGCAAGGACTATCGCGCGCCAGCACAACCGGTAGCGTCGATGATGAGTTTGTCGATGTCGCGGCCTCGGAGGCACGCTCGAAGAGTAATTTGATTCCTGGTGAAATGGACGATGATGACGACGACGATGACGATGACGACTCAAGCGGGCGCGAGAGGCCTACTGCTTCCAAGGATGCGTTCAACATCACTGCGCAATCGGCCAAATTGCAGCTTGACACGCTTGCTCAGGTTAGCAACGCTCTACAGACCGAGGCTCACAAGAACCCGAACATGTCTCTTGTAGATCCAAAGGCGGCTCAAGCCTTGGCTACATACGACGCAGCGATCAAAAGTCTGAAGGGTCTTATGGGAGACCTTCTCAGAATATCAAAAGACAGAGATGCGCACTGGCAATACCGCCTAGACCAAGAGATTGAGATGCGCCAGATGTGGGAGGAAAGTATGGCCAAGGTCGCCAAAGAGCAGGAGGTCCTGGAAGAGCGCGTTGGCAAGGCTGAGTTGAAGCACAAGATAACTAAACGGGCCCTTCGTGAAGTTATGGAGCAGGAAGGGCGTCCTAGTAGTGCTTATAGCGGTACACCTTCAGAATTCCACGAGGTGAAGGAAGAGGCAACTGTTGAAGACGCAACGTCGCCATCAACCAAGAGCATCCACCGTAAACCGACCGCGCTCTCTCAAATTGTGGACCTTTCCGATGACGACGCGACCGATGAGGATGAGTTCTTCGATGCAGTGGATGCTGGGGAAGTCGAAGTGGAACCTCTACCCCCATCTGAGCCATCGCAATTGGACACCAAGCAAGAAGTAGTCATTTCAGGAGGTCTGGATATCAGCGATTCATACAAGGGCTACGAAAACGGAATAAGGCACCGTCTCAAGCTTGATAATGACGACAGACCAAAAATATCTTTATGGGTAAGCCATGGCGTTCAAAAAAGATTCTCAAAAAGGAAAACTCAATCATATGCTAACCGGTTTCCAGGGTATCCTCAAGTCTATGATTGGCAAGGATATGACAAAGATGACCCTTCCAGTTTCCTTCAACGAGCCGACTTCTATGCTTTTCCGAGCCGGTGAAGATATGGAGTACGCCGATCTTCTTGATCATGCTGCTGAGCGCAGCGACTCCATTGAGCGCATGCTTTATGTGGCAGCTTTCACAGCCAGTGAATTTGCTTCCACAATTGGACGTGTTGCGAAACCATTCAACCCCATGCTCGGTGAGACGTTCGAATATGTCAGACCCGATAAGGGATACCGGTTCTTCACTGAACAAATCAGTCATCACCCTCCCATTGGTGCTGTACACGCCGAATCCGCGAAATGGACATACTACGGAGAATCGAATGTCAAGTCCAAGTTCTACGGAAAGTCATTTGACATCGCCCATCTTGGCACATGGTTTGTGGAGCTACGCCCGACCTCGGGTGGAAAGCCGGATTTCTACTCCTGGAGGAAGCCTAACTCTCAAGTGGTTGGCATCATTACGGGTAACCCAGTCGTCGACAACTACGGTCCAGTCGAGATCAAGAACTGGACCACTGGCGAGGTGTGTCAGCTCGACTTCAAGCAGCGTGGTTGGAAGGCTTCGAGCGCGTATCAAATCGCTGGAAAAATCCTCGATGCCGATGGACGCCCCCGCGTTAGCATAGGTGGTCGCTGGAACTCCAAGATATATGCCCGCTACACTCCTGGATATGAGGCGACAGTGGATGAGCCTGCTGACGGAGGCTCCTTCCACAAGGGAAGCATTAGCGATACAACAAAAGCCTTCCTGATTTGGCAAGCTAACGAGCGGCCTAAGGATATTCCGTTCAACCTGACGCCATTCGTTCTGACATTCAACCATATCGATGATAACCTGCGCCACTGGATCGCACCAACAGACTCTCGCCACCGGCCTGACCAGCGTGCTATGGAGGACGGCGAATATGATATCGCAGCCACGGAAAAGGAACGTCTTGAGAATGAGCAACGGCACCGCAGGAAGATACGCGAGGCAAAGGGCGAGGACTATGTTTCGCCATGGTTCACACGTGACAGGCATCCTATTACGGGCGAGGAATATTGGAAATGGAATAACAGATACTGGCAACAGCGGGAGAAGCATGGAAAGGGTGATGAACAAGCATGGCAAGGTGCCGAGCCAATATTCGTTCCCCAACAGAATCAGTAGTCATGTATATGGTCTGGCAAGAGGAGGATGAGATTACTTGGAAACACTCACATGTAGAATACACCGTCAAACAAAAGTGCAAGAAGTAGTACTAGTATTCAAAGTACGTCACCTACTTTCTGAGTCACGCTATGCGTTTATGGTGACGCCCTTCGTTTGATTCGGAGGAGAGTGCGAAGCCGACTAAAGCACCTTATCTGCGGGTGGTGTCTGCATCGGATAGGTGCCGCTAGCACTGCACTGGCGTGATCCTCAAACCCGCTTGGACTTGCCGCAAGTAGAAAGGAAGAGGAGCTGTAACTCGTCCATGTGATGCCCATCTGCCTTTCCGAGAATTGCGACCAATCATGTTTTCCTCGATCGAGCTTGTTCATCAGGGCCCATCGACCCCAGATATTCGAGAACCAAGTGGATATCTCAGTGGGCTATATGATTGCGAATGCAAGAGTATGCGATCTGCCTTATCGGAATTTGTGACTCAATCAGTTACTCGGGAACCGTATAAAGATCGATATACCAAAGCTTGTGTAACCTCAGAAGAGAGCCCGATACCTAAGATATTCAGAAGCCTACTTTAATCGAACTGCACCATAGACTGATATAAGTACACCATTACTCTGCCAAAAGCATCCAATACGTTACCAAATAAGGATCGATATTCAAGATGCCGTCCTACGAGCTTGAATACCCGAAGCAGCCTCTCAGTACCGTTAATCGGTACAACAACAGAGGTATAATAAACACTATTTCCTTCCTCACACCCACGGGTTAGCATAGCTTAACTCATTTGACATCTAGCATCCTACTCCCTCCAACAAATCCACCAGATCGTAAACACCACATATTTCCTCAATGTGTCGTTCACGGACCCATCGTCGCCTTTTCCGGTCAGTATCCCGATGATCGGGCAAATGGGCTCCTTCACTCGTCCCAGCGCCGACGTGGGAGACGTCCTCGATCTCTACCTCCACGGCTACGTCTCCTCGCGCCTGCTGAACCTATCGCGCAACGGCGCCAGCAGCACGGGAGAGGCAAAGGAAGAGGGCCTGCCGGTCACCATATCCGCGACGCACGTGGACGGTCTGGTCCTAGCCTTGACGCCCAACAACCACTCGTACAACTACCGCTCCGCGACGCTGTTCGGGCACGCGACCTTCGTCACCGACCTCGAGGAGAAGACGTACGCCATGGAGCTCATCACCAACGGCGTCGTGCCGGACCGGTGGCGCAACAGCCGCGTCCCGCCCACCAAGGGCGAGATGGCGAGCACGGGGCTGCTGAGGGTCAAGATCGCCGCCGGCAGCGCCAAGATCCGCAGCGGCATGCCGGGCGACGACAAGTTCGACCTCGAGAACGACGAGGTCACAAACAAGGTCTGGACTGGCGTCGTGCCGGTCTGGAGCCAGATGGGCGAGCCCATGGCCGGGCCGGACAACAAGGTGGCGAATGTGCCGGGTTACGTGCAGGAGTATATCAGTGATGGGAACACGTGGGCCAAAGAGACGGCGGTCGAGCAGGCAACCAAGGTAATGAAGCCGAAGAAGATTGAGGACTAGGTGTCGGCGCCCCATATCTAGGAAATGCAGGAGTTGCTTCCGTTTGCCGTTCTTCGTTAGAATAACAAGTTCACACCACTACCATCACTCGACCATCGAGAAAGTGTGACTCTAGCAATCTTAGGCGAATGACTTTGACACAACGGTTTTTCTGTGTGGTATCTCCTACGCTCCAATGTCCAGTATGTATTGGTTTCAGAGACCCCATTGAACATAAACTGTTGCACATGGTCATACTTGTGAAATCTTGTTTAATGTGTTTTGTTGTTGTTTGTGATTAACGTACTATTTGATAGCCAATTATCATCAAACACTGATACTTTTGTTGGGAATTGACCAGATATGCTTGTTCCGATACCAAATGCGTCATTGCATTGATTATATTGACGTCACCCTCTAAATCGTTATGGTTTCCTACGGCAGTGGCTGCACCTCTTTACCGCACGTTACGAACTTATAGTTGGCGTCCTTTACTTGATCTCCGAGCACGGGGTTTGATGCTCTGATTGACTTCGACCGCGCACGAGCATATCATCTACATATTCAGTCATGATTCTCGTAGACTCGGCCCCTGTTGCATGCGCTTCGCGAATACGACTTATCACTTGGCCCAGTCTCAATCCATCAGTAAGGGCACACACGCCTGCCTCGCGCCGGACTACATGCCCCCTGAAGTTAATCTCCGTTCAAAGTTCTTGCTGATACGATTTTTTGTGCACTTACAAGGCGTCATTGAATGCGCTTCGTCCTCACCTAGTGCAATGTTCCCAACTCGTAACTGCTTTGTTGTGAGCTCGACACTCTGTAGCACGACGCCGGGTCTCCGATATCTTTCGACAGGCATCATAGACTTCAGCTCCGCTAGCACACGGCCGTGGAGGGCAATGGCCCAGCCCTGCGCGCGAGCATCATTGCTATTGTCGCGCTCGAAGATGGAGAAGGGGATCTTGTTCTCTCGAAGTACCTGTGCCAGTGTCAGTCCACTAAGGCCAGTGTCTGTAATAGACAGTATATGGGGATAGGGCTCGGCAGTCATGATGTTGATCGAAAAACTTCTACTGCTGTACAATAACTTTGGGCCCTGGGTTAATTCAAGAGTCGAGAGAGCGGATAGTCATGAGTTGTAGGAATGCGGGCAACTAAGGAGTCATAATCAATGACTTCTTTTTCGATACAATCTCGTGCCTGTAGGGATCCATCTTCAAAGGCACTCTAGTTGATTAAGTCGTATGGCATGAAACGGCGATTGATGTGTGTATAATGGCGTCTGCAGCTGTAAAGGCGTATCGGATCTGGCTAGCAGTGATGCCCTCATATACAGGCCCACAAATTCTATAGGCAAGAGTAATTTGACACCAGCTCCTTGCTTCTGGTTGTAACAGTGTTCTCATTGAGGTCAAGATGAGCATGAAGACATATCCTATGAGACGTCCGTTGTAATTAGTCTTACTGGTAAGTCTCAAAACTGAGTATACTAAAAATGAGCAGGGCATTTATACGTCTGAAATCGTACTATACCGTGGGAAGAAGGCAAAAAAAAAAAAAAAAAAAAAAAAAAGAAATAGAGAAGAGATCGATAGAGGCCCTCTATGGTGGCATTCACAGCCAATAATTGACGATCCTAATAGGGGATGATAATTATTCTGCCCTAGTCGCCAACCCTTTGGTATTGAGATCGTTCAGGTCGCATTCTTCGTTCGAATGTCACAGCCCCGCCTAGGCTGCCTGCATTCTTGTCATACCTCTCTATAGTAGGACAAACACAGCACAGCACAGCCTCGTCTCCTTCTGCTTATCTTCTTTCCTCCTTCGGTCCCGATATATGTGCACTTCATCCAACGCTCTGAGAATCTAACCTACAACCATGGCTGAAATAGTTGCCGTGGTAGCCTCCGTGGGCACTCTGGCCGAATATGGTTTCAAGATCTCTCTCCAGCTCTTCACCTACAGCCAAGCTGTGGCAACAGCCGATCGCTCGATAAAAGACATGTCGAATGAAGTCTTGCTCACGTCTGCAGTACTCCAGCAGCTCTCGTCTATTCTCAAGTCAGATGGTCAAATTGCCTCCACCACAGCTTTGGACGCCACGTACAGGATCACTAGGGAATGTGACGGTGTTTTCAGGGAGGTTGGGATGATTCTGGAGCCGAGCCTGGCTGAGCTTGGGGACGGGGGATCTGACAGAGTGAGTCGGGCATTCGAGAAGCTAAAATGGCACTTCAAAAGTCCAAACTGGACGTGTTAAAAGCCAGATTGGATAGGTCAAAGGCTACTTTGGCATTGATGTTGCAAGTTTTGGGCTATGCCAAGGATGTTGCCAATCAGTGAGTATTTCCTATATCTTGAACCAACCAAGATGACATAAGGATCGTAGACATTCAATGACGTTGAAAAGATGTAACTGCGGCCTCTCTGGCTTCTCAGCACCATATAATTGGATGTCTAGCGCATATGGAGCGTCATATGGGCGAGAAGGGTTCAGCTATGCAAGACATGACCGCATCCGATATTGAGAGCCCAATGCAATATCCTCAGGTTACAACCGAAGCAAGCACCGTTTTCTCTTCGGCCTCGGTCGCAAGTGCGGAGGCTATCGAAAAGACATCAAAGCCTCTAGACAAGCCTTTATCCTCATTCCAGACTCAAGCGCAAAATCATCTGCTACGACATCGAGGACTGCAATCACCAGAGTTGTCAGTGAATCTCGCCTACAACCAAGACAGGCTGCCTGCTTCCGCCTCGCTAGTCTCCATCGAATCAATACCAACCAACACATTTACGAAAAATGAAGCCACCAAAGATATTCTCGACAAGTATATGGCTAACGACAAGACGTCTAGCAGGTCTACTAGGTCTGCCTATATGATATCGAGCAGGTGCCAATTGTCACACGCACTGGAGTCTGTCAAGAAACACCAAAGACGGGGTTGAAAGCGGCTGACGGATGGTTAGACCCAGTCATTGCAGAGCTTGGATTGTCTCTGAATCTTCTTGACAATTTTATCACTCAAAACCTTGATCATGAGGATCTGCACTCCGATGGGGATTACTTCCCCCTGACGGAGAGAATCTTCGACGTCATTCACTACAAGGGGCGACGTCAATTACTGATGGAGGCCGGAAGGGGGGGCTCAGTTGTGACAACGCAGGGGGCTCGAAATCTTCTACACCGGCTCCATGGCATGGTACCAGACTTGTCTAAAGAGCCGTGACCCTTGAGGCAGACTACCTCTTCTGTGAGCCGTGATACAAAGCAGGATGAACGAATTCGGATACAATCCGCTCGTCGTTCTTTGCAACCTCCCTTGACAGATCAATTAATGCCACCGCGCTTGATTGGTCCCAGCAAGTTTGATGGTCAACGCGGAAATGGTTTTGCACCTCGAGGAAGACGCAGCGATTCGCGAGGAGGACGTGGTGACCGTGGTGGTCGTGGCCACCACTTAAAACGCTTCTGGTTCGAGGATGAATTTGAAGAATCGGACAGTGTGCCCCCCGTCTTTACCAACATCCCGGCCATACAGCCGCATGAGCATTGATGCGGATGTTTTTAAGGAAGACGACGGGTTCACGATGGGACACGGTACAATGTTGAGCAACGCGCAGATCGTAGGGGAGCTTTTGAAGCAATGGACAACTTTGAACGCACATGATGCAGAGTTAATTGATACAACTGAGCTTGGGATAAGAGCAGAGCAAAACGGGTCATCTGAGTAATCGTTTGACGAAGACAATATCATTACTTTACTTTCGCCTCCACCCAGGCATTCACAGAGGCAATAACCCATTCGACGAGCGTTAATATATTGTTCATCAATTCGTAAAGAGCCTTGGTGGCCAAAGACGTGAAACAAAAACTTCAAAAGAAACCGGGACCTTGATTAACTAAACTTAATCGTGTCTATAGTGAAATCTTGAAATTGAGGTGGATTGTCCGAGGAATATTTCGTACACTCTGTACGTACCCTGGCTATCTGTGGATATAGTGGAGTGGTTTATATTCTAGGTATACCGAACCGACGACCCCTCTATTAGCAGAATGGTCAATGACATCGCGACGTGGGCGCGATTATACCTACCATGACAAGTGCAGGTCTTAAAGACAAGATTAGTTAAACTCAAATTTGCCTCTATATTTCGAAAGTGACTATTACCTGGGATCTTACACTGGCAAAGAAGCCTGCTTGTTGTATCATAGCCGCGGTCATAATAACCAAAGTTGCTAGCCCAATATAGATGTCTTTGACCCTCTTCAAAACTAGCGTTACGCTATACATCTATGCTTGTTGTAAAAAGAGAAGGAAGCAACTAGGGTTTAATTGTTCTAGTTACTAGTATTAGAAATTTGATTGTTTCGTTGGAAATCCACAACTTCGCCCAGCCGGATGACGGTCCGATGCTTCCTCCTAGCCCCGAGCCCGGGCAGGGAGTTTAGCCCCGCTTGGGAATCATCCGAGGGAGTATATACATATGTACCATTGCGTGCGCCATTCTCACCCAACGGAGTCAACACTAGGCATCCCAAGCTGTGGTCTCCGCGTCGAAAACTTTCGAACGTACATCTGGCCATGCAGTCATATACCCCATGCAAAATCCTCATATTCAGTAAGACGGCTGGCTTCCGCCACGAGTCCATACCCGCCGGTATCGAAGCCCTCGAGAAATTTGCTGTGGCATCAGGCTCGATTGCAAGCGACGCTTCGGAAGATGCGTCGATAATTAATACGTCCAACCTCGCCAACTACCAAGTACTGGTCTTCTTACATACCAGCGGTAACTATCTTGATGAGGCACAGCTCGATGCTCTGAAGGCCTTTGTGCGGAATGGCGGGGGCTTCGTGGGCATCCATTGCGCCGCTGCCGGCATGCCCCAGGACCCGTGGTATGGAAGACTAGTCGGGGCTCATTTCGCGGGTCACCCCGTTCCGCAGGACGGCGTGGTCAAGATCGAGGGAGCAGAGCACGTGCTCACCAAGGCATTGCCGACAGAATGGAAGTGGCATGATGAGTGGTACAACTTCAGGGTCAATCCGCGGGAAAATGTTCATGTGCTCATGAGCATTGACGAGGGTTGCTACGAGGGAGGATCGATGGGGAACGACCACCCTTTAGCGTGGTGCCAAGAATTCGAGGGAGGCAGATCGTTTTATACTTCCCTGGGACACTTTAGTGAGGCCTGGGACGATAACAGATTTCTGCAACATGTCACGAGAGGAATATACTGGGCTGCGAGACAACTGTAAGGTCACGTGTATCTCACGCGATACTTGCTCGGGATTCACTTCTAGCGCTGCTTTGTGACGCTTGAAGTTCACTTGAACTTGGCTTCTCTATGGTGTGCCGTGTGCTTCTAAGATTGTTAGTTCTTGTACTCGCTGTCCCATCCATTAAATTGCTCTCCAGCCCCCCTCCAAGCAAAATCCAAGGGCTGTTAGGAGTTCCATTTGGTGAGGGAAAAGACTTATGGATGCTCGGCTTCGAAAATTAACGTCTACAAAATGAGATGGATGTGGACAAGATACGAGAGTGTGCTCGTAGTTCAAGACGGCCGTTTCTAGGGTTTCCTTTTGCACAGAGGGGTGCCTCATCCGTTCTGATGGCACCTGGTCTCGAAGGAATAACTACTTAAAAAAAAGGTCGGTTCATTTACTAGAATACAATTATATGTGCTTATGGTTTGAAACGGCCACTTCTGGATTTTGGGGTAGTCTGATCGACCATTCAGACCACCGAGACATTTGGGACCGCTGCAAGGGCGTTTCGGAGCTTGGTACAGAGATTTAAGGTCAATCAATGTCTCTGTATTCCAAGCGGTCTCACGATGTCGCAGAATGGAGGTGTAGAAAGCTTTGGTCAGTGAAAAGCCGCCAAGGTAGATCCAAAAGTCGACTATCTAAAATCAACACCAACAACACACTGGGGGGGGCCCTTTGGTATGGCGTCTTCCCCGACATGTTTCCGGAGTCAACCCTTTCTACCATACGCAGACGATTAATGGCCCCACAACTACGAGACGGGACAGTATGGGCCTGGAAGAATTATATTTATCAAATTCATCATAACAATAGACCAAGCACCAGTAGATTACAACAATTATAACATTAGCGGTTGAGTAGCCGTTGGAAAAGCAAGTCAAAGCGGGCCCAAACTTGAATTTAGCGTCACAGTAGAATTAATCAACGGATGATTTATTTTGCGTACTACTTATTGTGTCAAAACTAGTCAGCTTCCAACCAATCCCGTTACAATATGGAATAACTTGACTACTGCATTAGTGGTTTAGTGGTAAAATCCATCGTTGCCATCGATGGGCCCCGCGTTCGATTCGCGGCTAATGCAATTATTCTTTTGTTATTTTCCATGAATTCATTTAATAATTAATAATTATCAAATTGGGTGGGGGGGGGGGTTTTTTGGTTCAAATTTTCAAAACTAATTATTGATTTGATGGCTCGTTTTCTAGCCGTGAACCCGGAAGATGATAATTTTTTTCCAAATCCTTTTTTTCAGGGGCCGCAGCATGCACCACTTGGTGTGGTGGGGTCGGATATCCTCTAGTTAGACCCAGTAAACGAGCATTTTCGGCTACTCTACCGAAAATGTCCAGGGCTTGCTTTAGCGCATGAGGGATGCTGGAACAGGGCTGCTGCAGTCCTCGAAGGGTATTGTTGATTTGAACATGCCAAACACGTTTTGACATGTGACAGAGTGGATGGAGCAGATTAGAATGCTTGCCTAGCTGATTAAGAGTTATTTCCTGGTTGGCTCTCCATAAGTGCAGTCAATTCTTTAAAGCATTGCCTGGCGGGCATTTGCTGATGTTTCGCTTCGAACACCACTGGAGGAGTATGGAGCGGAATGACACTGGACTAGAATCTAGCACTAGATTGAAATGGAGGACAATGAACCTGTGCAGCTCTAGTATACCACCAAGTCATCTGTGTACAAGTGAGTGTTAAGATAGGTAGGAGTATCCTGGGTACGTTAGGTATACCCAACTTTAATGGTTGAGCCTCATTTGTGAATACATGTTGTAATGCAAGCTAGAACAGTCAAGCTGGCACTGCAGCTTGCACAGCTTCGAGTTTTGGCACATGGTGTTGTTCCTTCAGGCCTTCCCTCAGGCCCTCGGACCACTCCTTGTGTCGTGGTGACATTGAAACCTCGGCGGCTACGTAAAAGATCGCGAAGCATGGATATCCCAAATTTCACCGGAGCCGCAACCCCTTATCATGTCTAAAGAAGAAAGCTGTATCTTCGGCGTGTTTAGACAGCCGCCAAGACCCTTAACGGCAAAAGTCAATTGCCATGTGCTCGCTCATAAATCCCGGCCGTCTGGGAGAAACTCTCCGTCGGCAAGACCCACAGTTCCGAGTCAATCCAGGGGCCGAACCTCGGCAAAACTTGAGCTGTAATCAATTGGGCCCATTTCCATCCAACGCCAGGACAAACAGCGTGAAAAGATTCAGGGGGGTATCATCTAAGAGCATTCTGCATTTGTCATTGACGGAACTGCAAGTCTTGACATCTCTCCAAGCGGCTCGGTGGTTCGACATTCATTGAAGTGGAGAGCTGACGCCGTTGCATTGCGGCGGTCCTCAACCATGGCCGGCCGCCCGACCTTGATCAAGGCCCCGGAACTGGATCCGAGCAAGGCACTGATCGAGAACGCGCTCGAGTTGACAGATCTCAGCATCATTGGCCCTGTATGAACACTTCTTGGAGGTTGTGTGTAGCTGGTACATGTTTTACTAACGCGCCACGTAGGATATTTTCACAAACACCAGGGAGCTATGGCACCCGCCAGGGGCTAGGGGTATATACGGCGGTGCCGTCATCGCACAAACGCTTGCGGTATGACTCTAGACAGTCTCGGAGACACGTTTCGCGTTTTCAACTTGATTGAACAAAACTGATGATTCTCACAGGCGGCTCAACGCACAGTGCCCTCAAATTTCGTGGTGCATTCATATCACTGTTACTTTGTTCTGGCGGGCGACGCAGCCGTACCCATCCTCTATCATGTGGAACGCGTGCGCGATGGCAAGTCCTTCTGCACACGAACGGTGCAGGCTCGGCAGCGCGGTAAGGCCATCTTCACCGTGACCATGTCCTTTACTAGGGAGAACAATGGTGGTGAGCAGCAGGTGCGCCACGCCGCTGCCATGCCACCGGATGTGAGACCCCCACCCGAGGATTATGTCGAGGAGGTCTTTGGTGGCACCTCACCGTTCGAGACCTATCCCATTGAGGTCACGAACAAGGATGGCCCTCCCGAGCGCAAGACGACCAGGCACTGGATGCGTGCGAGGGGTAAGATCAGCGAGGCTGGTGGGCACCAGGCGCATTTGAGCGCCCTTGCATATGTTAGCGACAGCTACTTTATCGGTACTGTCAGTCGCATCCATAAGCTATGGCGGTTCCCCTTTAAGCCAGAAGATATCGACAAACTGCCGCCTGAGGTCAAGGACCATGTGACCAAGGTCAATGATTTTGAAGGGAGCGGGAGCGTAGAGAGCATGAAGGGGCAGCCAGCCATTGGCATGATGGTGTCACTGGACCAGTAAGTTACAATGCGCCACGCCCGGCGCTGTAAGGATTGGTTGTCCGAGTGGTGGATCTGACTCATCTGCAGTGTAATCTACTTCCACAATCCAAAGCAAGTCCGAGCAGACGAATGGATGTTTGCTGAGATGGAAAGCCCCTGGTCTGGCGACGGGCGAGGAGTTGTCACACAGAGGATTTTCAGCAAAGATGGGACGCTGCTGGCGACGTGCCATCAAGAGGTAAGAGTGGCTCTATCCTAACCTATCACGCTTCTGACTCACAATTACAGGGCGTTGTGCGACTCAAGCAGAAAGAACAGCCCAGCCAATGCAAGTTATAGCCGGGCGAGGGCACTTAGATGGAAGAATTCCGGGCAAGAAATTTAGAAGACATTAATAAGCGGTTCATTTTAAGATGTTTATATAAGTATACACCGGTATATAATTATAAATTTAATGTTATATAATTATTTTAAAATATATATTACGGGTGTTATATATTTTTTAAAAGATTAAAATTACCTTTTAAAATAAAATTACGTTTTTAATAAATAAAAATTTTAAAGTTATAAATTTTATATTTTATAATATATATAAATATTTTAAAAAAAAGTAAATTAAATATTTTAATAATAAAATTAATTAATTTTTTAATATAAATTAAAAAAAAGTTATTTTTAATTATATTAATATTTAAAATAATTATTAATATAATAAAAAGTTATATTATAAATAATATAATTTTAAATTATTTTTTATTTATTAAATTATTTATTAAATTATTTATTAAATTATTTATTAAATTATTTAAAATAATATATTTAAATTAAATTTTATAAATTTTATAATTTTTTAATTTTATTAATTTATAATTTTAATTAATAAATATACTAAATATAATATTAAATGTATAAATTAATTATTAAT
>JARVKI010000194.1:0-25466 GCA_036674765.1 Seiridium cupressi
AATATAAAATGAAATAAATCTTTTTAAAAAAATTTAAAATTTATTTTAAATAAAAATAAAAAGGTTAATATTTAATTCTTTTCGTTTTAATATATAATTTATTTAATTTTATTTAAAATTATTTTTTAAATAATATATAACGTATATTATTTTATTAATATTATTATAAAAAAAATTACGTTTACGTTTTAAATTAAATTTTATAATTATAAAAAAAAATATATATAATTTAAAAATAAATTTATTTTAATATAATAAAATTAAAATATTAATATAACGTTAAGATAACGTATTTATAAAATTTATAAAAATATTTTTAATATTATTAAATTATATTAATATTTTTATTTAATTAAAGTTTTAAATAATAAATTTATAAAAGGTTTTATAATTTTAAAATTAATTAAATTTTTTTTTTTTAATTTTTATAATTTATTATTTTTTTTAAATTTAATTAAAATATTTAATTTATTTTCTTTTTTTTATAAAATATTAATAATATAAAAATTAATTTAATATAATATTTAAATTTATAAAAAATTAAATTTATTTATAAACTTTTAATTAATTTAAAAATTAATGTTTATATAATATATTTATATAATAATTATTTTTATATTTAATAATTTATTTTAAAAAAAAATTAAAATATTAAATAAATTATATAATAAAATAAAAAACTATAAAAATAATAATAATTTTTAAATAAATAAAATATAAATTAATTTTTACCTTTTAATTAATATAAATTACCGCCTTTTAATATCCGCGGCGTAGGCGTTAAGCTAGCGCCGCACCTTTGCGGCGCTATTTTAGCGCTGTCTTAACGCTGCGTCAACGCTGTATCGGTACTGTATTAATCCCTTCGGCCCGGGTCTCATCCCTTATTAGTGGTTTCACTCTATCTATGCGCTGCGTCAGCGCAGCTGCTATATTCGCGTCTGATATTAGATCCCTATCCTAACATAGGAGATTCGGGGCCTTTTCTACTCGTGATCTGATAGTATTTGAGACTTTGCCGCTGTGTTGTGCCTTGCTGCGCTGACCATCTGCTCAGAAGGTCACTGCAACGCGCTTTCTTCCTAATCATGATTGATTGCCATTGATGGCCAATGCTCAGGTTCAATGTTAAGGCATTGCCGCAGTAATGGCACGGCCAGAGGTGGTAATCAATTGGTTGGCTCCTGCTTCATCCCGCGTTTCCCTTCGCGTCCGTTTGCTCGGTATTGTCAAACAGTTGGGTAGCAGTTGGATCGCATGTGTGTTGGTATTGTGTTTCGCTGTGGTCTGCCCGCAGCTGGTGGAAATCTTGTAACTAAAAACTCCACTACTAGCAGCCAGATGGCAAACAGCTGTGAAGTAGGGGCTGGCATTCGGCAGGTATGGACCTCGCTTCTTTCCGACTTCACGTACCTCTCAACATACCGCAAGCTCCCAATCCGTACTCTGGTGCAATGGAGGACGGCATCATTTCGTGGGGTCTCGCACCTCAAAGATGTGCTGTATGTGCAAACGCTACTGGATTACTACGTTGCGGCGGCTGCAAAGTTGTCAGCTATTGCGGATCTCCACACCAGTCAACCCACCGATCAGAACACAAGGCTGTATGCAAAGCTATCAAGGAGAGCCGGGAATCCCTTGAACGTGAAGAAGCTGTACTGAGGGCCCGCCCGGCAGACATCTTCCATCCAGCAGACGTCAACACCAGCGTCGGACACTCCTGGGGCTTACTGGACACGCGCGACTACATGCGGGCACGGCACACCGCCGCTGATGCTCTGCTCCAAGCTGATACCATGAGTGCCGTTGAGAGTGCTCTGGATCACTTTACCGACATGCTACGCCTTTGTCGAAGCGACAACTTGGGCGTGAGAAACGTCATTCCTATTCTTCTACTACGGCTAGGGCGGGAACAAGAGTGCTACGACTTCCTCAAGTGGTGGGCCACCATTGATAAAGACGACCGTTATGATTTGAGCGACGTTACCCAACCCTACCTCGATATCCGTGGAGCCAATGCCTTTGAAGGCATTGATCTGTTTTCAAGTCATTTGAGCCTCAGCCACCTTGTGTGTCTCACTCTTCTAAAGCTGCGTCTGTGGCTCGACCTATCGCCATTCGAGGACGAGGATTTCGATTGGGAGTTCGATCGCAGCACTTCTGATACCGGGTTTGATCGGCCTATAGGAACGCTTGTGCGAAAGAAAATCCAGGACATTGACGCCGTAGACGTCTCGATAACGGTTGAAGCCCTAGAAGACCAGTATCTTACACTTTGTCGAATGGTGAATGACGCGAACCCCCATTTCTGGCCAGCTTTAATCGATGAAGAAGACGATAGCTCCTCCTTGCCGCCCTACTACAGTCGCGGCTCTGAAGAAGAAGAAGCATCTATCGTTCTGCATCAATGCAAACGTGCCTGGGAAGAAAGTGAAGACGCAATACTAATGATTACTTCGGGTACTTCAAAGCTCACTCCTGTGCATCAAGGTTCAGCTGTCATCTCGGAAAAACCTGCAAAGATGGTCGAGATCATAGAAAAGCGTCGTGGAAATGGGAAAGCGTTCCCAACAAGGTTCGAGCCCCCACTACCGACGTCACAGCCAGATGAACTCTTCCCCCCAACTTTTCTGGACCGTCTTCAGAACAATCGATTTGTACATCACAACGACCGCGGCAAAGCGCTCGCCTATGTCGACGGTGCGTGTCCAGATAATGGAAGGGAAGGCCCACGCGCAGGCTGGGCTGTCGTATACGGGCCACCTAATCTGGATGAAGAAGGCAACTCCGGCACTGTATCAAGACGACTCGAAAGCAAGGGTCCCTTTGGCGATAAAATGCTGGCAACTAGCAATCGAGCCGAGCTACGAGCAGCAATAGCCGCTCTACGCCTCTGTGACTGGCGCAGTGAGAGTTTTAACAGCGTTGTCATCGCGACCGACTCGTCCTATGTCGTTGACGGCGCTACCAGCTGGAGTAGAGGCTGGGTCCGCAACGGGTGGAAAACGAGTATGGGCGAAAACGTCAAGAACAAAGACTTGTGGGAGCTTTTGCTGGGCGAGGTCGAAAAATGGAAGGATCGTGGACTCGGTGTTGAGCTTTGGAAGATCCCCAGGGAGCTGAACAAGGTTGCGGACAAAGCCGCAAAGAAGGCGGCCAACGAGGAAACGGTTGAGCTTGAGTTCAGGGATGCTGAAACAGAATCGCGACCTCGGATCCTTGTCTTGTGTCTTGAAAATGAGGCTATGTTCGATGGTGTTTTCGCAGACCTTATTTCAAGCATCACGTCCAAAGCGAGACTGGAGCGGGCTACAACGCGAGAAACGGCCCTTGATATATTGCACCAGGAACCTCCGCCGTCCGTCATTTTTGTTGCTGATGCAGCACTCACACATCAGATGAAGATATGGGACCGCGTTATAGACCATCTTCGAGGAGGGGCCACTGTCGTGGTGGGGGGCTGTTTCAGTGGCATGGTAACTCAAGGCGAATTCGATCGCTTCTTCGCTAGACTGGGTCTTCCCTGGGAGCGAGGCTCGTATGACCGAACTACAGTTAAGCTACGCACCGGTGTCACTGACGGCTACCTCACGAAGCAGCTCCCTTCTGCCTACAGTCAAAAAGGCCTCTTTGTACGAAACGTAGAGAGACCAGCTGCTTGGTACACCGAAGACTACTCTGGCGAGGCTGCAGTGGTATTTGCCAAAGTTGGGAATGGCAGACTCGGCTACATTGGGGATGTGAATGGCGAGGAGTCCTCGCACAAGGTGGTCTTGGCCATGTGTGGTCTTTCGATCTGACCGATTCTGACACTTGACCGTTAGTAGCAGCTGAGAAAATGACATTTGATTTTCATAATTGACTCATCTACACGATCTGCAGCACTAATACCGGGTATGTTCTTAACCTCAGCTTACGAAGGGATATCTACCCTGATATAAAATCGGGGATAATTTGTATTAGTCTGTCTAGACCAGTGCCGCCAGGACCATTCCCTACTTATAAAAAATAAACGGGCTTCTTCCTGCCCTTTCACTCCCTGGCGGCTCAACACATTCTCGTTTCCCGTCTTGGTATACCGCAACACGTTGCTTTCCTTAACTGAAAGGCTTCCACGGCGCCTGCCCATTAGTGAATCTAATAATGTCTTCGCCAAGAGCTATGGCGATGGCTCTCTGCAAATCTTTCAAGCTGTCGTTGTAATTCTGGGAGATGAAAGCAACGTCCAAGATACGACATGCATAGCCCTTGAATAGAACATCCTAAGGGTTCTGTTCGTTGAAAGCATAGGCATAAGCGTTTCTAGAGAAGTGCTCGCCATTTCCATACGGGCGCGAGAAGGCGATGTCGTTGATAAACTGTAAGACGTTAGATGAAGTGTTCCTGGCCGTGGCGCCAAAGTGGCTTGTATTACGTGATAATGATGTTATCTGTCGGACGGTTGTTTCCCAATATACCCCTACCAACGTATAAAACATCTCGTCTTGAACCGCTGAAGTGCAGTCCGCTGGTCTCGGCGGCTGTTATTTGGCTTGTAGCCCGCGGTCCGCAGTTCAGGGCAGGTGAGGAAGCCCGTAGCTCCCACTCGATAATTGGCGTTGACTCCGATAACTGGCTGCCAAACCTGTACAGAAAGGTTGACAAGTCTCGCAAAATCATATTGAGGCTACCAGTTAGCGCCAATGAAAAATCCCACCACCACGTATAAACATCAACACTGGGAGGGCCTTCAGCTCTGGAACACTGTTGGCAGATTTTGGGACAGCGACGTTGATTGTCAATCCGTCGACGTCGCTCACGCCGGGGAACTCAGCCTTCAGAAGAGCTTTCTGTATGAAGCCAAACTCAAAATCCACGCCGCTTGGTGGGCTGAGAACCTGGGGCCTTGATTCGTCCGAACGCCACGCTAATCAGTGCGCTGCATATGCTCGTGAGTGAAGTGTTTACCCGTGCAGAGTTGCATCAAGCCCCTTGCCGTCATATTGCACGAGGTCCGGGGATGCGAACCGGTCTTTCAAGGTCGCGTACTTCAAACCCAATAACTGTACAGTTTCATGACCATCTTTTCCTACCACATCCCCGATGGTGGATGCGGAACTCAAATTTTCCCCATATTGGATTCATGACAAAGGCTGTAGGACGAAATCGAAGAGTGCTGGGCGTCGCTGATACCACTTAATTGAGGGCGATTGTTGACTTGGCAAGTGGTCTTCGGGTATTTGCAACTGTACTGTGTCCCGTACTATGCTCAAAACCTGGACATGGAATAATCATCACTGGAGCTGAACAGTATCAGACTACGACGCTGCTTGTTTGAGTGTCGACACTTGGAGGAGATTCTTAAAACGTCCAAGGTGACTGCTGAGTTTTAATTAAATGTACCTGAGCAATTACCAACTTCTTATCTTTGATATTCACAGGCTTGGCCGAAGAGACGTAAGAGAACTTCTCGGCTCTAGTAGGTACCCTGGTACCCTCGGACTGTTTGTGCTACATGTGGGACGTTCTGTTCATGCTATGTGGGTGTGATTTGGGGTGATAGACGTCATAGTGTGGGGTACAGGGATTACTATACGAGAGACATCATAAGATGAGGGGTATCATAAGACGTGGAGTATCATAAGATGAGGGACTGTGATATAAATAATGTGGGGTACCAGAGGTGCGCAAATTGGGAGTATCGGATGCACCCTGTGCGGATTCGATAACCACACTATGACATGACCCCCAGCTGTATTTAGTGGGATCCAAGCGGGAGTTTATTGCTTGAGTGAATACAGCTGCCTCCCTTTATCAAAAGAAAGCTGAGATTCCCTGAAGAGATGACACGAGAGACAAGTAGTTTCAAGACGTCGAAAGTGGCTCTCATGCATGTACCGCATCTGGATCTGCTCTCCCAAGAAGTACTCTCCTTGTTGGTATGCAGCTCGGTACGTGAGGCAACTTGAAGTCCATGAGCTACATCTGAATAGTCGTAGTGGTCACGTTCGCTGAATCAACTCTGACTAGCTGTATATAGGCAAAGGAATAAGGATTTTTAGTTCAGGGCAGAATTCATGAGTAAGAAATTATGGCGGCAATGAGACCGAAGTAAGCTTGTTGCTGCGGAACGGCTTCAGATTACATCGCTAGACACGGTTGCAGTTAGTGGTTGTACGTGATCTAGGTTTGTCCCTAAATGACGATTGATCTTCAGATCTGCGAATTGTCTAAAGTGTGCGGCTTTCCTCGTGGGCGCGCTCATATGCTGAGCTAAGCCTTTCCAGGATGGCGCCCATCCGAGGTGCGATGCCCCAGACCCAAACCTATTTTTCATTGTTAGAAGAAAGAACGGCTGCTTGCGTCGCAGCCAAAAGCCAACGTGGATACTCACATCCTTTAGAAACCAGCACCATGTTTTGGCCATTCCGGCTGCAAGAGACCTATTTTCCTCAAGGTCCAAATCTGCTTCTTCGAGTGTATGCCGCACAGTGGTCAGCAGGTCCTTTTCAGCAGAGCTGAGAATACCGCTATTGAGCACGTCCATCTCAATGGAGTGTACCCACTTCGTAACAAACAGGGCTACAGAAAACCATTCAGTAAGCATCTCGCAATTCTGTGACACGAGGCTGGCGAACGGTGCTGCTACATACCACTATCCCAATACGCCACAGCGTACTCAACACCCCACCGAAATGCTGCTGTCTTACGAACCAACATGTAACCCATTCTGACTGGTATACGCAGGCTTTCGAGTGAATTAGACACAGCATCCAACAGTCGCGGGGTCCTCTCCACCTCTAGTTTTGTAGTCGCAAAGGCAGAGATCGCAGCCTCAATCGCGTTGATATCCTGCGTGTATAAATTGAAGCGGTTGAAACCCGTCAGCGGGTCGAAAAATCTGCTATAAGCAATTCCGAGGACTGCGCGACTGTTGAACATCAAGGGGCTCAATTGACCCTCATCTGTGCCGCTGTAATTGTTCAACCCGCTGGATTCCAGAATGCTTTGACATCTCTGTAGCGACTGTATCGCCGTGTCGAGGATTTGTGATCCGAATGAGTCGTGCGCCGTCGATAAGCAAGGAACATTGGATAAGGTGTGTCGGACCTGGACAACATGCCATACCTGTACAACCATGGCATATACTAGGATAAGCATGGAGAATGAGGAGATATGATAAGGAAAGGTCCTTGGTCCTTGGTTGGTGTCTGTCGTAACGCCGACAAGAATGTCCTTCATCGTGGGCTGGTGTTGCTCGGCTTGTGACGCACCGCCTCTCGACCGCAACTCGTGCCATTCACTGGCCGTCTTCGCGTTCCAGAGATCCTCATCGTGGAAAGCCTCGAATTCGATGTCCGACGTCGCGTTGTATAACGGGGTAATCCCATACGTGCACGAATAAAGCGTAGTGGACAAGTAGATTGCCCCCAAGACCCGCTTCCATGATTCGCGTTGTATCCAGTCTGCCCAAGTCATCACAACTGGTTCGGTTTCATCTTGCATGAGAGACTGCCGCGTCTTGTTGTAGACCTTGTTAACGATAAGCATATTCCATGGTGAAGATGGCACAGGCTTTAGAACTAACCAGTGCAAAGAACGGGGTATCTCGCATGCCTGATGATGCCAAGTCGTCCTCCCCGTTGAAGGTCTCGAATAATCGCAGTAAAATCTTGGTTTGCACTGCCCACAGAGGGCAGTCAACCACGAATGACGTATGGGTTTGTGACGGGGGGAAAGTCTGAGGTATCTGTTAAGTGCTTGAACTTGGGAGAATTGCTAAGAGCCGGTGCGAGATATGGCTTGTTCTTACAGATGACAAAACCCTTGCCGCAACATCGTGCAGGCTGCGTGCTCGGCGACGGTCGAGGCGATAGAGAGCTCCTATGCTGCACATTGCGATGATGAGCGGACTTGGAGTAGTTTCTAAGCATAATGACTGCCAGTGGATGATCGGCAGATGACGGCTGAAATAGTCATTGTAACTAGCCAGGAAGCTTTGGCAAATCCTAAGATTGGGAACTTGTCGAGATATATCAATCGTACCGACGCGTTTGGCAAGATCTGTGCACATGTAATTGTATATGCTCTCGTCGATGTTGATGTTTGGCGTCGTCACAGGGCCGTCTGCGAGCACCCGAGGCAGCTTGCTTGGTAACGTCTTGCAGTGGCCATGCGAGTTACGTATGTCGTCCATAGGTGTGGAGTCTTCTTGCACCGAGACTGGTTCGGCCCACCGATAGGTAGAATCGGTGAATATCGATTGGTCATCAAGACTGAAATGATCTATTGTATGGCCCTGATCCGAAATGAAATTCGATGGGTGATCAAATGAAGTAGGGTTGGATTGAGGTTGTCCTGGTTGTTGTGGGAATGGATGTATATTGCCTGACACTAAGTCTTCGCATCCGCGTGCCAACAATTGATCGATATCAACCTGGTCGAATTGATTCAACCTCGTACTGTAGTCTTCGAAGCCTTGGTGCGTCTCGGCCATGAGCTGACATATATCGCTTTTAGGCGGCGCCGAGGGCGGCAATTCTGATACTGTACTTGGCATCTGCTCCGTGTCGAGGGCGAAGTCTATAGCTCCAGCCGTTGTACTACCAACGTGGTTGCTCATTGAAGAAGCCCGTGTATGTGACGAAGTATTCAAGTCGAAGGATCGAAAGGATCTCGGGGACGCCTCGCTGTCGGGAGATGATTGGCCTTGTGAAGTCGATCCCCGAAGCTGCTGCTGGTAGTCATCCTCACCCACACAGACCAAATCTACTTCCCGGACCGGGCAGCGGCATAACATAGCCCCATGATCAGATGAGTCGGCGCGGAAAGAATCGTGTCGCGATTGGCGCAGCCGTTCGGCATGTTGCTGAGCATGCAAAGTGCGTTCGTGTCTTGTAACCTGATCTCTGTAAATTCAGAATGTAAGCGGGTCACTGGGAACGCCATGTGAAGTAGGCACAAAACATTGAGTTCATTGGTTTTGGAAGTATATAAACTGACTGGGCGCGCTTACTTCCTGGAGTAGTAGTTGTGACAGTAACGGCACGAGAAGGGCTTTTCTTTGGTGTGGGTGCGCTCATGACGAAGGCAGTGCTCGCTGCGTTTGAAGACCTTTGCGCAATATCCACAGTTGTACTTGCGACTGGGCCGGCGACTTTGTGCTGGTGACACGGTGATGCTCTCGGCTATGATAGTTGACGGCATTAGAGCAGGCAGAGTACTGCTGACTGGGCTGAAATGCACTGATACGGGTTAGATGAGTTCCATTTGTATCTTTCACCAAGGTGACGCTGAGATACGACTTGAGGAGGTGCGGCGGAAGCTGGGGCCTGGCAAATTCATCGACGTAGTGTTCGGACTTCACGTACATACCGGGCCCGGCTAGGATGCCCTGTATTTATGGGTAAGACTGGGGCATCCCAGGGATCTGTATCTGCCGTGGCATGACACTAGCCGTAATCTGAGCTAGCTGCTGCAAGCGGCTCCATGTCGTTGATTTACTGCTATGCAACTAATATAGCGCTGCCGCTGATCGACTACCGTTCAAGTTAGTATTCATTCAGGCAATGGGTCAATCGACCCCACATTTCGCCCTGCGCATTGGAAATGTACTGTCGTGAGGCAGGATTTTTACCTGCTCAGGCCTTTGCCAAGAACCTAAAGTACAAGTATGTTTGGCGGAACAACAGTGAGGAATCCTCTACACCAACTCCTTGAATACTCAGTCGACTGAGGACTCTGTTTTGGCCCAGCATGCAAGGCGGTCATCTTGGTCCTAATTATCCAATGACAATCGCTGAGTAATCTCTAAATCTCGTGACCGTGAGTGGACAGTCCTTGTCCCCAGGCTGCAGATCGACCTTTCTGGTGTGACAAATGATCTTTCAGCATGTAGACTCATTGATTACTCAGACTTCGCGATAACCTGGCGGCGTGATAAATGGATATACATGTCGGCCTGATACGAGAACCATTGAGATACGAGCCTATACGGCCGGTCCTTGTTGACGAAACTAGCGTCATAGCGACGACAAAATTCAGCCACGAACTTGTTGATTTCCACCAAAGCGAGATTCCGCCCGACACAGGTTCTCGACCCATATCCAAACTAAGAGAAATATTAGGTCACTGTCTCCGATGCTGTAGGGTAAACTTACAGTGACAAGGAACCTATCCATTTCTTTAATGTTTGCCTCGCTGTTGCCCTTCCCGACCAACCATCGTTCCGGATTCCAATGGTCAGCATCTGGCCCGAATACGGATTGGTCCCTATTCTGAGCTTTTGGACTCATGCTGATGGCCGACCCGGAGGGGATGTGATAACCGGCAATCTGAACCCCTTCAGCCGGAGCCTCCCGTGGCAGTTGCCATAGAATACTGGGATGAAGTCTAAGGGCCTCCTTGATACATGCACTGAGATACGGAAGCTTCTCAATAACCGTGTATGGGAGCGCTCCATCGTTGGTAGCATGCGCCTTGTCGACCTCCTCGCGGACTCTTTGGTAATCGTTCTGATGTAAGATCAGTTGCGCCAACACGGATCGGATGCCAATAGACGTAGTGTCGGCGCCAGCTCCAATTAGATTCCCAATTTCAATCATAGCTGATCCAGGCGTCGCACTAGAACCATCTCGTTCCTTCATGGAAATGAAATGGTCAAGCAGGTCTTTATCTCGTTCGACGCCAACGGGTTCAGCTAGCCGTGTCGCTACGTGACTGAACATCCAGCTCTGAAACTTGGCGAAAGATTCATGCTTTCCCCGGCTTACAATACTCGCAATGAATTGTACTATGGGGTTGTTGATCCAAATCACCTGGCCGGGAATATTACCCATATTGGCAGCCCGCCAGAAATTGTGACAAATCGTTCTAATGATACCATCAATGTCTCGAGCCTGGTGAACGAAACCGATAGGCTCTCCTAGACCCAGCGTCCCGACAACATCGAAGGCGAAGAAGGAGGCCCAATCGTGGAGATCGACAATGGTGTCGTCGTCGGCAAGTTTATCAAGCTGAAGCCATAATGCGTCCGCGACAGCCTGGATCTTTGGTTCCACTGAAAGTATGCTACTCATGCTATACGCAGAAGCTACCCGTTTTCGCAGGAATGAGTGATTGGCGGGATCCGTAGAGCTGAAGAACTATGGCCATTTAGTACCGGCACCTAGTCTGCCGTGGAAATGAGTCAATGAGATGAGATTTACCGATTCAGTTACGCCAGGGATCTTCCACACATCATACCACCAGGTCTGTATGTCCAACTTGGTCAGCGTTGACACGATTGGAACTTCATAATCATTTGATGCTTCTGTCTCGGACTGATGCCAGGGTAATGGTGAAGACAAGACTCGCCTTGCGTGTTCCTTTCCCATGTCCGAAGATCCGTACTAGGCCCTCTTTGTCGACGATACTGACTTCGTTGGGCGAAATCCTGACCACAGGCCCAAACTGACGGTGAAGATCGAGGATGTCTTGGTGCCAGCCCCCCAGAACGTAGCGACGTGTCCGCCAGAGTTCGGTAAATTTGGCAGGAAATGGGCCAGGAACATTCTTGAGGGGATGAAGATAGATGCAGTAGAAAACATTTACAAGATATAGGAATGCAGCAAGGACAAGCAGACCTTCGAGTTGAGTTGTTCTGTCGAGCTGTAAACCCTTGAGGCGGTGAACCGCCAAATCGAATTGGGCTGACATTTTCTGAGTTGACGGATGACTTGGCCCGCCTCCAGTGCCCAAGTCTTGACTTACAATTATATTGTCCATCCCGAGGGACGGATGGTAAGAGGGTGTGGGGTACATGGGGAAAGTGGGGAAAGTGGAATGCCCGCATGAAACCGTGCCACTACCCCACATGACGTCGGGTAGAGTTCCGGATTAGGGTACGGCCGCAGCCTCCTGTCTGATGGAACTTTTACAATTGAAACATCCTGCTATCCTGGTTTGTGAACTTGTGATAGAGAACTCAAGATTGGCTGAATTGGGGACACAGAAAGCGTGCGATCCTCAACGAGGGCATTTCGGCTGTTGATGATCCAGATTCCCTCATCTTGTCGCAGTTGACCCGAGGACACTTGACCCCAACTTAGGGCCAGAGGTGAGGGGCATTGTGGGCGCCAGCCCTCGGCAGTCATGATTCACAGTGTTACTAGTTCGACGCTAGACACGTAATGTAAAACGATTGCTCCAGCTTTGTTCGACTCGACTCTTTCTCAATATCCTTAGTGACAGTGAAATTGACTGCACTGCAATCGAGGCACTGACAATCGCAGAGCACAAGACGCCACCCTCTACTCTTATGCACAGCTCACTTCCTCTAGCGAGCATATGTCTATAAGAGCATTTAAGATTAGAACGAGGCCGGATCAGTCGGTGTAGCGCAGCCGCAGCGGCTCTTCGGGCAGCGCCGTGCCAGAGCTTCGGTTTTATTGAGAATAAGTCTATGATTAAAGCTATCTGATACTGCAGCCTGTCATCTGATTTGTTGCAAAGATTGATATAATTACCTCGTCAACTTGGGTTCAAGTTTGATCGCCTTCGCCCAAGTGCTTCCGGAGCTTTGTTAATAAAAGACTATTAAATCCACTACCTACCAGTAACACCTGGTGTAACCCGTAACGTCTCGCTATCACACGGTGCCAACTGTCCGGTACACTAAGCTTTTGTGGGAAGTAGTTCTTGCTCTCTGTCCATATCTACACTCGAACTGTTCCGACAACTTGATCGGAGGGTTCTTCGACGGGTCCCTGTCTGACCTGCTGAACCTTTCCATCCACTCGTCTGTTGCAAGAGATCCGAATATACTATCAACACCATCTGTCCACATACGATCAACGGAGGTAAAAGATTGTCCTGGATAAAATAATGCGAAGATATAATGCATTGCGATCGTTATCGATCCATCATATCCGGGAATGATGGGGCTGAAGAGGCGACGAGTTGCGTACTGCTGATTTATAAGATGATACTTTTGACCATTAATCTACTACCATCCAGATGAATCAAGTCTTGGTCGAATTCAACTTTTCATGACACCATTCCAAATATGCCTAGCATCATTCAGTCATCTCTGCCTAATGGGCTGTCACCTGTCGCTGGCCATAAGGGCTCGGTCTCATCTGGCGGACTCAAGGATAACCAATACAGTAAATACCATCCCAAGGGATCTAGGAACGCTAGACGTGGAGTCAAATTTTGGCCCAATGGATCCCGATGCTATTGGGTATCTCCAACCAACTTCCGCCAACACGTCAATTGAGACGATGCGAGCGCGCTTCAAGATTGACGGCTACCTTTACGTTGGGTCTGTTTCCTGAAGAAACCCTCATACAATGCCGTGCCGCCTACTTCTCCCACATGGCACCGAGCGCTCTGCTCCAGCCCGGAAGCCATCCAGTCTCCAGGACTAGTTCGAGAGCTAATCCGCGCAAGTACCTACCTCCGGGAAACCTTCGCCACCTCTTTGGCCTTAAGGGTTATGCTAAGAGCGACAAATACGTAAAGCTGATGTTCTCTGCTCATGAGTCCGACTTTTCTGTGGACTTCTGCCGGATAGCGGGGCTTCGTGACTTTGGTGGGAGGATATTGGAACGGATAGACGCCTGAACGATTATATCATGACCACCTAGCAAGAGTACCTACGCATTAGTGTAACGGCACCGATATCTCAACTGACTTCGTCAGCAAGTTCAACGGCTGGCAATCTCCACAGATGCTACAACGGGCCATGTTCCGAGCCTTCGTGCCAAATAGCGAGCTGACACCCGTCCACTTCGGCCAGATGTATCTGCGCGTTAGACCACCCACAACCCTGACTGCCTTGGGTCTCGATCGGAAACGTTTCACTTGAGGGCAGAGTTCTGATGTATCTGGAGAAGTCCACAGATATTGGGAAGACGGAAGACTTTGCCGCCCGTACAGGCAACTTGGCCGACGAAGAGCGAATCAGCGCTTTCCATAAGAACATGAATGATGACGGGTTCTTAAGTGGGGATATTGTAGACTATGGGAAAGTGCCTGAGAGGAAATAGCTTCTCGCGGAGTATGAAGTTGGTGATGTTATTTTCCGTAATCCATACATGGTGCATGCTAGTTTCGAAAACAAGCATGCGAATAATGCGATTCGTCTAGCAACAGACTTGATGTTGTTAACTCTGACGAACCATACGACTAGATGCGTCTATTATAATTGTTGTATTATCATTTAACTCGCCTACAATGTCATTTTAGATCCATGGACGAAGGTTTATAGGCCACTAGATGGCTTATAGAACGCTCCTCATATTATCTTTCGGGGATGCTTTGTCACTTCGCTATGTTGTACAATATTATTTAGTGATTTCAGAAATATCATTGCTCTATACTCACTTACCGCTCCAACCTTCCATGTACTTGGATATGTTTTTTCAACTTCCGCGTTATATGTGCCTATTGTCCGATGCAGCGGCTGCGAGCCTTTGAATGCAGGTAAAAGCCCGCACATATCCCAACGTGTACTAGAGCAAGGCCGTGACATCGCTCGCATAATCTCCCCAGAGCATCGAGCGGATTGCCTTGACTAGCGCTGGCGTTTCAAACAAAGAAGCAAAAGGTACGGATCGCTGTCTTCGCCCCGCCTGACTTGGATTCGATTGGGGAAGCCTCCGCTACAATCACGACAAACGTTTGGCAACACTAGCAATCAATAGCTGATCCATCCAGGCTGATTCCAGTCCACGCCTGGAATGGTGTATAAGGGTAGCTGAGGGATAATAAGCGAGTGCATATAACTGTTATGCATATGGCGAACTCATTATTGAGGTACGGCGGGACGACACAATGACCTTTCCCGTGTTCTCTTGAATTCTCCTTAGCATCTGATCAGATCACCTGAGTTTACTGTCTGATCTAAACCTTCCCTATCCATTTTACGCATAAGAAGCAAACTTTCCATAATTGCTTAAGTCTCATTTGACACTAATTACCAACCTTCGCCAAAACTCTCGCCATTAACATTCTCCTGTTCTCCGGAGACACTCCCCAAGGATGTGTATCCCCCATGTTCCGATGTCTCATACTGATCTCGCGCGTGTTGTTCCTTCAAATTCTCTCACCGGGACTCATAGTTCCTGTCGTAATTCTGCGACTGGCGGAACTCTCTTGTACTAGGGAAGACGGAACCTCGGTATCTTCCTCATATAATTGCTGCGGCTGCATTTCGGCCTTCCCTATGCATATCTCGTTTTTATATCGATTGTAACCTTCGACGTGCATGGAATCAGGTTCTTCTGTACCCTCTTGAACATATCGCAATTCTTCGAGTATCCGCTTCTTGCTCGTAACCAGATTGGAACGTCTGTTCTTCAACCCCCACATCATAGTCTGCGTTGGAATTAGGCAAATCGTGATCAGTGCTGGTAGAATGACGTTGACTGATCTCTACGTGAAGGTCGAATAGTTTTGTCTCTAGAAAAGAGGGTTCGACCATCTTCGTTGTCACCAAATCTCCATTCGGCAACATTTCAGTGTACTCGGCCCCAACCGCAGCCAGGCGTGGCTCTTTTAAAGCACGTATGAGCCGTTCAGCAATCTTTTCTTCCCATTCTAGACTTTTCTTGGTGGTCATGGCCCAATGTGTACTCGGATGATCATTCGGGATGGCTAGATGGAAATAGTGCGAATGACTGTGGTCAGACCCTATCACCAGCAACAGCTGGTTATCCACTTCGTCCCCCACATTCTTCAGCAGCCAGATATAACATTGAATAGGGAAGAGAGCGATGTTTTTTTACTTTGCCTCCGTACGGTACAAAGCCATCTACGCTTGCTGGTTGCGAGTTCCCGAACTTGTACTCTTCACCCGGCTGAATGATCGGACATAATCATATGGGATAACTTTTGGGTTTGTTGACGCGAGCGTCCACAAATTTCGTGGCTTCCTTGATGGTCATGACCCGCCTTTCCACCTTGGAGATGTCTGTAAATACTGCGCTGGGGTCTGTGACGGTCCTGGTCTTCAGTTGTGGTTGCAGCTGCAGTCGCAGCTGCAGCAGCCACAACCCAGCCACGTCACGTGTGTGGTTAGTGGCACTAGCTAGCAGTAGATAAACCCATCGGTGGGAGCTTGCAGAACGCAACCTCTTCACCTTAATAATCTTCACCAATATAACCCATATTGGAGGGCAGCACTCAGTCCGTGACAGGGTCAATGGAAGGAGGCATGTCAATATTTGGCAATGCCACTTACATTTATCCCAACCATAGCCGGGGCCTTGAAGTTAGGGAATGTAGAGACGCCATTATCATCTTTTGGCGATACCATGTACACTCTTGCTCGATAATGGAGGTAGTAAATGCCATCAATCTCCACTATCGGAATAGGTGGTCTAGCCAACCCCATGTTGTCCAGGAAACAATCCAGAATCCCCAAGTAATGCTTGCTCGTCACTTCTTGAGGCAAAGAAGTCACAGGGCACAGCAAGAGGTCCACGGCAAGGCCTATGTAGCCAGTAGTGGATTATCGAAATTCTGATACGGAAACCGCTCGAATGCCAAAATCGACTGGTCATTCGTCTTCCGGAGAATCTCTTCTTGGAGTCTTCTGAAAGCCTTGCGACCTTCTCCGTACAGCAGAGGCATGTTGATGTCAAAGAGGCCCATTAAACAGTACGCCATATCCTCTTCACGGGCAGTCTCCCTTTTCGCGGCCCAGGACATCTTCTTACTGATGCTGCAGCCATCAAGGACGTGGCGGAGGTTTCCGGATGCTCTCTCCATCAAGACACCAGAGTCTATAGATGTGACTTTAGCCAAATAAGTAGCCATGATGCCGCGCAATTCGGCCCATTTCCAATTCCTATCATAGAAACGAACTTCGCTAGGGGCTATCAGTTCTTGCAGCGTCCACCCACGGGTAAACCATCGGCTGCCCGCAAATGCTCTCTTATTTAAGGGTACCTTTCGTTTTGCAATAGGCGTGTTGGTGGTTTCTAAGTTCTCGGGATTGTGCGAGTCATAGTCTGACATGTAGACGTAGCAGACGGCTGACTGTCGATACCAGTTGTACATGGAATTGATAGTTTCCGAGAGCTCGGCGCTGCTTCCCTTGTTGATACAGCAGGTATCGATCCAAACGTACTCTAGACCGACGTTTTGCGCGAGTCCAGCGCTTTTGAGTAACTTGTGTGCGCCCAATTTTTTCTTCCATTTGGGTCTCAGCCGCCTCTGCATCGATATATCCTCGAATAATACCTCATCTTCTTCCCAAGTGTGAGAGAGTACTGCATAGTCTAGTCCGCTAGAATTGTGAAGTTGTTCCAGCTGGAGGGTCTTCGTGTTCAGAAGCCGCATCTTAGGCGCGGCGGGAGGCCTGGTATCTCTGGCCAATTGAATGGAAAGACAGGAAAAGTGGTTTGAGATATGAAGAAGGTTGGCCCACACGAAGAAGTGGGGGCATTAGGGCATCCGTACAGGCCCAAGTCGTGCTGACCGATGCCATGTGGCAATGAGGCCGGCTGATTTCGTCAAGTGGCCGAGCTCAGATTGACGGCTTTGAGGTTGCATCCCCCGAGAAAGGAGGGAAGCCATTGCTGCATACTCTAGATATCGAAGGCCTTGGTCGCTGACGACTGAATTTGAATTGGAGACTATTCCTGTAAATTTTGCTCTTTAGGGTGCGCGGATTTTATCAGGGCTTTTGTAGGCACAGAAAGTCACAGTGTACACCAATGAAAACCAGAAAACTACATGTATATGACGGGACGTAGCCCAGGGTGACATAATGACAATGCGACCATCCACGGCACTAATCTTAGTAGGTCGTATATTATACTCTCGGACTTTTATTGATTAGCGCTCCTGAATTGGCGGGCACTCGATTAGGAATGGGAAGTGTTTCGGAGACAGCGTTACCAAAGTCGTTTTTATTCTTGCACACCCTGGATGAGATTCTTGATCCCCTGGCCGCTTCGTGTCATCTCCCATGCCTCAGGCGCCTTCTCAAACGGCACAACGTTACTTATTAGCGATTTCACCGACACCGACTTAGAAGCCAACAAGTCCAGTGCAGTCTCGTAGTCTCCAGGGCCATATCTGAATGATAGCTTTAGGACTATCTCCTTGTTACACATTTGCAGAAGAGGTAAGTTGAGATATGGCTTGCCCAATCCAACCTGTATGAAAGTGCCTCCCGATGCCAATGCGTAGAGACCAGTCTGAGCAGATGACTCGGCGCCGGTGCACTCGAGGACAACGTCGATGTCGTCGATGTTTGCCTCTATCTTCATCCTCTCCGCCTCACTCTTTGGCGATGCCGCAACATCCGAAGCAAACGTGAAGCACTCTACAAATGTCTTCGCAAAGTCCAGCTTACTCTTACTGATGTCGGCAATCAAGATGGTCTTGGCGCCGAACGCTCTGGCAGTCGCAGCTGCTAGTAACCCGATTGTTCCGGATCCCTGAACCAGCACGTGTTGGCCGGGCTTCAGCTCGGCGAGGCGAGCCGCGTGGACAGCGACGCTCAAAGGCTCCACTAGAGCGGCTTCTTCTAAACTCAGGCTGGCAGAAATCTTGTATGCGAAGTCTTGAGGTATCTTGAAATAGCGTGCGAGGGTGCCGTCGGTCGGGGGACTGGCGGCGAACTTCATGTCGGCGCAGATGTTGTAACGTCCCCTTTTGCACTGTTTGCATCGTCTACAGGGGAAGCCAGGCTCAATAGCTACGCGATCGCCGGGCTTGAGTCCAGTAACCGCTGATCCGACAGAGTGCACGATACCGGACGCTTCATGACCCATAACAAGAGGTGCCTCTTCGGAAATCCTTTTCGCCTCAAAGCCTCCATGCACCCACTGATGTATCTGTCGATGAAGAAGTCAGAGCCCAATCAGGACATAACGCAGGAAGCTTATGACTTACATCGCTGCCGCAGACGCCGACGTAAGAGACGCGAATCAAGACGTCATTTGGATCATGGATCTCGGGTACTGGTCGATTCTCGAACCGCACCTTGCCAGGTCCGAAGAGTACGCAAGAGAGGTTCTGCTTGGATATATGAGTAGCCAGTTCAGATTTAGTGCGATGGCTTACGCACCTCTTGGGACACTTTCGGTTTCTAAGAACGGTAGTCGTTGCGGTAACGCTTGATTCGGATGTAAAGCTGTGTTTGAATTTACAAGTTTCTGTATCCTTCCCTACCAAGCTTCAGTTTACTCATTCTCGTTTTTCAACCTCGTTTCTTCTCATCGGGGATCAACGGCATGCATGGGACTTGTTCCCCTCACTGAATCCCCGTCGTCGGCGGCCCCCCTGTAGCACGTCTGTGGGTCTTTATTTCCGTCATCACTGGAGGTGGGCTGACGGGGTTAACGACAGCGGAGACACAGCCCGTTTCCACTTGTTTTTGATATAAATTGGAAGAACGAAAACAGGATAATGGAGTTTTAAGGAAAAACAACTCCTACTTAATTACCAAATAATCACTATAATTATATGACTTAAATCACTTACTGGTGGTTTCAATTGTGTGAGCTTATCATAAGGACTTACGGCAACACACAGTGCGCCATCTTTAGGTTGTTCACGCAGTCGGCTCTAGCTGTAAATTGTGCCGTTTCCTACCAACCTCTCGCGCTATTTGACCGCTTGTTGGACTTCTTCATCCAAATGTTCCCGCCTTATCCTGCCGCTGATGAGGTACACAGCCGTCCGCACCTCGGTCAGTGGGTCATCACTAGCCTCAATACCATCAATGTACCTTGGCATAGGGCCATATACGATCCTCTTCTGCTCCATTCCCTGTGGTTGGCCCTATCCATGGTCCACAGTTTTTCGAGCACAATCTTGTCCATTTCTGCGAACTCGTTCGTCTCGGGCCAGATCTTTGTCGAATCATTTGTCGGGTCGCCTTCTTCGGCAAGCTGTGCAAGGAGACGGTACTTAATCGGCTTGTTGTGCGTCAAGCGCCACTCCCAGTCGTCACATTGGTAATTTTTCCCTTGCTTTGCCGCATCTGCCTTACTGTATTTCATCACACCCTGCCACGGGACGATCCGCCACCTGAAGAACCACTCCTTCCCCTCCTTGTCCACGAACTTAAACGCATGGATGCTGTGCCACTGTTCCGCGGCGAGGCTGTAGCTGTGCGCCGGTGCTTGGTTCTCCATGGAGTACCTCGCACGCGGACACTTATCTACAAACTCCTCCATCTTACCGTCGCGCATAGCTTTGAACTGTTTGAGGAAGCCCTCGCCTGTGCTGACGACGAAACCGAAGGCATTGTTGGTGATGGTGCCATAGTCATGATGGCCGTCTTCTGAGAGAACGAAACGGATCACGAGGCCGCGAGAGCCATTCTCGCCGTTGTCGGGGAGGTTCTTGAGGCCTGTGTCGGTGCGGTAGCGCACGATAATGGGCGTCGAGACATTGCTGAATATGGGAATTTTGGAGAGCTTGGAGGCGTCTTTGCTGGGCGTGAACGTCCTTTTGACTAGTTAGCCTTTGGCGTGTACTGGCCTGTAGTTCTCAGGCGTCTGGAAAGTCGCACGCATGGTATTGGCGAGATCATCAGCAATTCTGACGACCTTACGATCTTCTGGGAGAGGCATAGTGTTGTTCGGATGGAAGTTTTCACAGAGCGCGGAGAATTGATAAATGTGCAATGCTCTGGGTGGCAACTCGAGGGCAACTTGGGCGTCTTTATTACCAAGCGATTCGAGCTTGAGGGGAACTCCCAGATCACCTCAAAGCTGACGCAAATGATTTCTGAAAAGTCATCACATTACGATAGTCTGTAGGAGCTACGTATGCCAGTAGGTGTGCCTGTGACGTCTACAGTCAAGTTGGATAGATCTGAAGAAGATTAAAGTAGGGACATGGGCATGTGCCAATAAGAGGTTGCGATATCAATGACGGAAAATAAGCTTGCATGAAAATCTCAATAGAGCGAGACTAGTCGGGACTGCCGGCAACGATGCAATTCTGAATTACCTAGCTTACGGTATTGACGAGCAGATTAGCATGGAAAGACCCCTTGGCTTCTTCGTGGGGCGCGGGACAAACTT
Source organism: Seiridium cupressi (assembly GCA_036674765.1). Classification (NCBI taxonomy): domain Eukaryota; kingdom Fungi; phylum Ascomycota; class Sordariomycetes; order Amphisphaeriales; family Sporocadaceae; genus Seiridium; species Seiridium cupressi. The sequence goes on from JARVKI010000194.1 coordinate 21,015, forward strand.
CACCGCTAGGTAGCTGGTAGTGAGACTTAATTGTAATTCGCCTAGACCGCTTTAGACTTTGCGCCAAAATTCAGTATGCTCTCAATAGGCGAGTAGATCTGGCTCGTGCTATGAGTAGGCCAGGAGCCCGTCGGCGACATGATTATGGTATTTTTTGCTGGCGACCCAATCCGTGATTGTCTGTTACGACCAAGGCAAAGCTCGCCCTCCTCTCTCCAACATAATGGCTTGACCCGTTGCATTGATGAAAATCAATATGGGGTGAATCCTCAGCGCTATTAAGGAGCAAGCCTTGCAGCACCTGGATCGCTCGGACTGGGAACTCAAATTATAGAATATTTAACAAATAAGTGTATTAACGAGATGAAATCCAAACGTGATAATCGATTGTGACTCATCAACATCGCAATCGGGTTCCCAACTTGGTCCTACCGTCATAAATATACCTCCGGTGTTTATTATCTTTTGTGATCTAATCTTGGATCTTAGCAAAGATAGGCAATATTTATTTGATATCACACGGAACCTCACCACGAACGTAGGTATTCGTAAAAATAGTCTGCTGGCTGACTGGATTAAGAGTGCCCGGATGAGACTTATACGATAGATACATATATATATATATACAGGAAATTGTGACAAGCAGTGATTTATAGATTTAATTCCACTTATGCTGACAGTATCATGTCACCGACCGAGTGGCTCAGCCAGACAATGTCGGACGTGGCCACAGTTCAGGTAGAAAGAGGGCTTAAGGAAAAATAGTCACTCTCGACACTGAACCCGTACGACAATTTGTAGGAAATTGTAATCGCAGTACAGAGTTCAATCTTAAGGTTCAAGACTCCGGTTCAACTCGCGGCGAATGTGCTGGTAACTTTCCAATCAGGCGTCTCGGGCTTTATGCCGGATTTGATATAGTTGGGAGCTTTTGAGGTCTTCGTATTTTCTGCCCCGAACCTATTTGAAGCCGGAGAAATATGCATCGTCGAAATCGGCTTTGAAAAATGGAGACTAACTAGTCCTACAATTGTACACGATCAGCGATAGCCGCAAGTATGGACTGGAAGGTTGCATTCGGGCATCTCGGTCCGATCGTACTATGCAGCGATGTCACGAGATGAGTCAGGAACGTGCGATGGAACGTCTAAGCGACTCGCTTCGGATGCGCAGCAGACAGCAAGTAATCGTCAGATCTTCTAGGTTTAACTCTAAAAACTCTAATTGAGGGCTATTACCCTTGAGTATGTGGTTGGCGTACTTGGCTTTGCCTCTGCGATCCAACTAAGGCATTAGTCTCAACTTGAAACCCCACCAAGGATGTCGATTCGACCCTGGTTTTCCACCAGAAGCTGATGGGGCTTCCATGACTATCTGGCCCCCCGGAGTAAAGCGCCATGCATCTTGGCCAAAGAGGCCACTTCTGGGTTCAATGCAGTTTCGTCCTGGCTGCAAACCAACCTTCCAGCGCTCCGCGTGGCTGGCACTAGCCTGTTAAATTAGTATTTATCGGATGTCGCGGGGAGAAGCCACTATGAATTGGCTACCAGCTGCAAAGGCTGATTAAGCTGACGCGATGAGCACCGTGCGATGGAACATGTTCGCTGTGCTCTTCGACCAACACACAGAAAGAGTTTGTGCAGCTGCAGTGATTGCATATGTTGTAAGTGAGGCTTTCGTAAAGTAGCCTGTTTTAGTTCTAGCATCGGACTTTCCCAGACTTTCGAGGCGGCTGCAGTGTCTCTTTTTGTAACATCAACGGTAAAAGCTTCCCCGTAAACGTTCCTCAGCCACTCGACCATAGTTGTTGTGACCAATAACGATGGTGGGCTTACTCCCAACTACCAGGGAATTAAGGCTCACCAAATGCAGGGTTAGTGGGTCCCACAGGGGCGCAGTGCTCAATGTTGGCACTAATTGAACGCTTAAGCGTCGGTGTAATCTTGCGATCTTTCCAATGAAACCATGATCCTATTCATGTACTGACTCGATCGCGCCCAAGTGCTGCCGATCACAAGGCTGATCTCACGCTGGGGCAGTAATTGTCCATGTGGTAATCTTGATCTGGAGATTTCCCGAAATAGTGGACAAGACGAAGACGCGTGGAGGTGTCAAGTGGATTTAAACTTTCCCAAGACGACGAGAATCATATCTAAGTGCGGGCACACACTCAACTAATCGTTGTGGACAGAGACTCTGTTACATCTCGTCGACTGGGGCAGATCACAGTTATCATCCTCCTTACAAACGATCTGATGCCGCATATGGTTCACATGCATCTTTGGCCCTCGCAGGAATGGACGATAATAGAGGCCCTCGCGTCCTCGCATCGTGTTGGTCGTTGGTAGGCGCGAGTGCTATATGCTTGTCACTCCGTGTGTACTGCAAGCTATGGCGCGGCAGAGGTTTGTGGTGGGATGACCACTTGATGGTAGTTGCCTGGGTAGGTTGTCTGAACGTCATCGCAACAGGTGGTTGATGTCGCTGACAATAGAATCCCCGACTTATAGGTCGCTCTGGCAATTGCGGTATCGATAAACAGCTATATCGTGTCTCTTGGATTCGGTCGTCATCTAGATACGATCAGCACGGACAACCAGAAGACGATTAATTTCTGCACGATCCTGGTGGCTACGTTCGGTATACTGTCGACAACGATAAGCAAAACTTCGTTCGCCTTAACGCTCTATCGAATCGTCATAAGCCGATGGGTTAAATATCTTCTAATATTTGTTATCGTGACGATAAACCTGTCGATGAATCTCGTCTGGATCTTCAGTTTTGCCAAGTGCACCCCGCTGCAGAGGCTATGGGACAGCAGCGTACCTGGGACTTGCTGGAGCAAGACCAATCTCGTTAGGTATCAGCTTTTCGCGGCCTGTAGGCAACTCCCTCGCTATTGGCATTTCCAATGGACTGACCAATCCAGATTATTCCGCCTTGATGGACTTCGTACTGGCATTTATACCTTGGAAAATACTCAAGGGCATGGTAATGCTGCGCCGCGAGAAATTTGGAGTCGCTGTGGCGATGAGCTTAGGATCTGTGTATGAACCACTCTGAATTCTTTATCCTCCGCGCAGGCAATAACTAATGAGCTCAGGGCTGGTATATGTGGTATAGTCAAGGCAGTACTAGTGGTCAGTATCATTAGCCCCGACATCACGTATGACCGGGTCGACCTCACGATTTGGACGCTCACGGAACCTGCGGTGACAATAATGGCCGCTTGCATTCCCGTTTTGTAAGATTCGTATGCGCCACATATATGAACTCACGCTAACAAGACGCAGGAGGATGCTCTACCTAGAGCTCAAGTCAAGTCAAAGGAGTTATTTCCGAAGCAGACCGTTGATGGATCCGTACAGCCTCGAGCAGACTCATCCGGATCACAAATCGAGAAGGGAAACACGTTATGGTCACAATCAACGCTACGCTCGAACCTCCGTGGTCATCATGTCTACATCGGGGTGGCAAGAGTCTCAGGAAGCTCTACAAGATTTAGGAGCGAATCAAACGGGAGTGACGTTACCAGCGGGTGGGATAATGAAGACTGAAGAAGTGAATGTACAGCATTCACGTCTTAGTAGAATCAGTGGTGATGACTCTTTCGAGCTGAAGTCGGTGCAAATAGCTCATAAAAGAGAGGATGGGAAAATGTGAGTATCTGAAGATACCCTTTTGGACTCGTTTTCCTTATTTTCTATTATCTTCTATCAAGTTCTCTTCTTGTTTCACCAGTGACAGACTTTGAAATTGACAGACGAATGAATTGCGTGCCAACTACACACATGATACCAGACCGTGGATCAAGCGAAACAATCACGATTCATACCCGGTAACTATTTAAAGCACGTCGATCCATGAGGCCATGGAACAACAAGTCTCCGGCCATTTCGGAAATCGCTCCTCGTAAGATCATGCGATGAGTAGGCAGCCTCGGTAAAGCGGTGATATAGCTCATTTCCCACTTCAAGCTAAGGACCGTTGTGAGCTTAGATTAGCTCGCCCACCACGATTATGAAATTAGCTGTAGTAATATCCTATGAACATTGTTGGTACCCATGAAAATCAGATCATGACAATTTGTGCGTCTGAGTGAGCTGTTTTTCTGCTGGCGCTTGTAGTCCCATGACTATATTCAGCTCGGCCGGACCTACTATCCACCGTACCCACGCCAAGTCAAAGTCCGTTTTTCTTTTACCACGGGCCGATCAATTATCGACTGGTCTATTGAGGACAATTGGTGAGCTCGAAATCACCACGTGGAAAGCCAGATGATTAGCGTGCGTTGGAAGGCGATGCCTCTGCGGCTCGGGGTGTATGGGGGATCCCATGTTGTAAAGACCAGTGGCTCGGCTTCTAAGGTATAAGCGTGTCAGACGCGAATGCAGCAGCTGCGCTGACGCAGCGCACAGATAGCGTGAAACCACTAGTAAGGGATGAGACTCG